>PHNY01184314.1:0-18260 GCA_003724115.2 Anethum foeniculum | reverse complement strand
AAAAAATATATTAGCTGACTTTCTAAGTAGAGAAAGTAAATAATGAGATTAGAATATACAAGACATATAAATCAACCATGGAAAATAGTCTCAGGATCTATAACAATATGGACAACAACTTTAGAAGCTGTAGAATTCGTAAAGAATTTAGCTTTTGAAGGACTAAATGAAAAGAATATGGAAAAATTACAACAAGCATATGATGGATTTCAAAAAATAGAAACATATATTGGATATCATTTCACTCCTGATAGGGATTTTATTAATAATCTGTTAACAACAGTTATTAGAAATTTAAATGAATATGAAAAATATGACTCATCTAAACGTCATGCATTTTGTTTCTGTAAGGAAAAACCTTAATTGTTTGTTGATCTTAGCAGGATAATAAAGATGGAAAACTTTGATAAATATATCATTGATGCTACTAATGTCATCTCATCCAATAACGAGAAAATTATGCAATTACAAAAGGAGATAAAAGCTTTGGTACAGGAAAACCAGCATTTCCTAAAACAAATTGTGGAAGCTACTAAAGACAAAACCACAATACAAGCTTCAAAACCCTCAACCTCAGTTGAAGTTCCAAAAAATAAACATATGATATTTACATCAAAACTAGCAACTATACCAACCTCTCCTACAAACATATCTACCACTTTATCATCACTTTCCATGAGCGATAAACTAAAGTATTCCCCTGAAATTATAAGAGCATATGAGCAAGTCGTGAAATTTTATGATTATAAATCTAACCACAACATATGCAGGTTGACAAAATCTACGAAATATCCCAGATACATATGCTGTGAAAATGCAAATCCAGATACAGTATACAATTTATTCATGCATGGATTTATTGATAAAATTATTACAAATGAAATAATGCATTGTATCTCAAAACTACCATCTGTAATAGTAAGGTCTATGGAAGCCATGATAAAGGAAATGGGAGCTGGCCCATATGGTATTCATATTTTTGATGCCTCAACCGATTTGGTAGGAAAACCAATTATAATATGTCAAATGTTCAAAGTTGGAAGAAATGAAGCAGAAATAGTTGGAGAAACTAAAAGCTTGAAATTGCGAACTCCATGTGATATTACCAACTTTCAAATATGGCTAAGTGAGAAGAGAGCTATTGGCTTAGCTACTCTAAGGTCAAAAATTCAAGACATACTACGAGCCAGAAGAGCAGTTATTATTGGTGAAAGTCATGGTGGAGGAGACACCGAACACATAATAACACTATACTATGATAATACTGTCCAGAATTCAGGGTCTATGGCCTTAGAATTAATGTTGGAACAAATTATAAATTTAAAATATAAACATGCAAAGCATACTATAGAGTATTATCAGAAAATGACAGAACCTCGAAAAAGGACTGTCATAAGTCTGAATGTTAATAAAAAGGAAGGATGCTCTGATCCTTTCGCATGATATAAAAATGGTGTGATACACCAAAATCTTGTAACAAAAATGGTGTAATACACCAAAATACTGTAAAGCAATGAACGGTGAAAACTAAAACTCATATCAAAAAAGAAGACGAAAAATAACAGCAAGGATAAGAAAAAAAGAAGATATCAGCTGGTGGACGAATGCCAACAAAGACAAATGGCAGATAAGATATTCTATCCAGATAAGATTCCTGCAAGTTGAAGAAAAAGATGAAAAGGATAATGGCAGACAAGATATTCTATCCTGATAAGATTCCTGCAAGTTGAAGAAAAAAGAAGGAAGAAGACAAATGTAAAATAGACTAGCATAATGTAATATGATGTAATCAATTACGTATAACCATGTAACACAGCCTCTATATAAAGGCTAAGATATCATTTGTAAAGGCAAGTTTTTCGGAAGTATCAATAAAATTCTCAATTTATATCTTCGAAATGTCCAGCTAAAACACTCTCACTTCTCTATAATATCTACTAAAAACAGTATCATAACAAAAGAGGAATTATTCTATACACATATTATAAGCTTTAAAGGTTGATTCAGAAAGAAATATCTTAAAGATGGAAGACTGGAAGAGACTGTTGAAAACTCCTGCATCCAGCGACACAATCTCGTAGAAGCTAGGAGAGCAAGAAGGGAAGATAGGCAAGGATGAGTCGAGATTTCCAGTGACCAGAATTCTATTAAATAAGGTATTTTTTCTGAATTAACACTTATTATTTATAATAGATTTATAGAATATTGTTCTCCGATGTTATGATGTTTGTTTAATCGTAGAAGTTATAGAGAAGTTAATTTTAAAACATGAATTTGTTTTTGTTTCTACATAGCATGATAATTAGTACTCCCTCCATCGAAGTTTTGTTGTCCACTATTACCATTTTCCTCTCTCCCAAAATAATTGTCCAATTTGATAAATATGGTAAATAAAAGGTGAATAAAAGGTAATTAAAAAATATATAAAAGGTAAAAAATGTTGTCACAGTATTATATTATGGCAATTATCATTCCATTTGATTTGATTGAATAAAAGATGAATTTAGATTGATGGAACGTGACGGAGGGAGTATTATGAATAATAGAACCGTCTATAATTCCTTGGCTAAAATTTTTTAGGGTTGAGAGACGATGACATCCTATAATTGTTCTTTCCCAGTATTTCTCTCTTCTCTCTCCTCTCTCCACTCTCTCTCCTTCAGTCTCTCGTCTCTCGCCGATTTTCTCGCCGGCGCGTCTGCTCTACGCTCTCAGCTCAGCTTCGCCGGCGCGTCTCTCTCCTTCGCAAGGCGAACTGAAGCCTCGATTCGCTTCTAGAAGCTTTGGCTGTTCGTTAGGGTTTGAGCACCGGAATTTCGCCGGCGGTGGATTGATAAATTGGAATTCCGGTGAGAAATCGAAATGATTGAGAACACGAGGAAGCGGAAACGCGGATTTATCTCCGAAGAAGATATCGCAAGCATCCTACAGAGGTTGTTATTTGATTACTTATAGTTATTGATAATTGTATGTATATAATGATTGTTATGAGTTTGTGTTTGATTCGGTATTTGAAATTTAATTCAATTGTTATGTATAATCTCGAGTTTAATTGGATTGCTATTTTTAGTTCGAGAACACGTGAGAATTATTATTTCGCATTTCTGTTATTAGTGTGTATGCTTTAATTGTTGTAAGTGTGTGTAATTGGATGAATATTTGAAATCTAATTTGATTCCTTTATATAGGATCGCGTTTTTAGCGCGAGAACACGCCGCATTTCTGTTATATATTGTTATGTTCTCTCCACACATATAAATTGTATGCAATAGTATAACAGTATTAGAGTGATATTCTATGTGTAGTTGTATGAACATATAATGAACCTGATTCTAATTTTGTATATGAAATGTGAATTCGAGTTGTGTTCATGTTTTTGTGATGGAGTTGTGATTTTAAAAGGTATTCTGCTACAACGGTACTTGCATTACTTCAAGAGCTATCTCAAGTTGCGGATGAAAAGTTTGATTGGAATGAGGTGGTGAAAAAGACTAGCACCGGTATTTCTAATCCGAGGGAGTACCAAAAGCTATGGCGACGTTTGGCTTATAATACGTCGCTAGTTGAAAGATTAGATGAAGAGGTTGAGCCTCTGGTAAGCTTACTCACTTTATGGAAATTATGTTTGTACACGTGTGTTCGGTTTGTTGTTTCCAGAAGCTTGGATATGTCTTTCCTTGTAAGCACAATTATTGGTTTCAAACACATCTTGTATTAAGCATCTCAAGTTCCTTCAGCACCTTCATACTGTCCTCTATCTCAACAGTCTTTTCCGTATTCTGTAGCTCAATACGAGCTGCTTCTCGTTCTCTCTCTCGTCGCAGTCTCAGTTCTTCCTGAGCCTTCAACGATGAGGCAATGTTAGCAGCTCTGATATGGTCCTCGATTCTTGCTTTCTCCTCTTGTTGTTGCCTCTCCAGCTTTTCTTTTTCCTTCCGCAAATTTACAGGATCTACCTTATCAACATGATCAAAAAGGGTCTTCTGTTTCGCCTTTAATATAGTGTCAGCAAAGCGTTTTTTTAGCATCGCAGCACGTAGCGCTTTCAGAGTATCTCCGCCCTAAGAAATGTTATGCGTATGAATCCTCTAAGAAATTGCCTTCTGAAAGATATACCGGACAAAACTGCGTTGCTTTCAAAATGGAGCATGAAAGCAGTTTAATATCTAATACCTGCAAATCAGATCTAGAATCTGATGTGGCTGTAAGTGCATTGGATGAGGAAATTAACTGTTCTAGTCCTCAACCATCTACTCTTGGTACAACGGCTGCTTCTGCTGATGCCTGGACTCTTGCTATTGATCTTCAGCTGTCTCCTAAGAAAGCGCTACGTGCTGCGATGCTAAAAAAACGCTTTGCTGACACTATATTAAAGGCGAAACAGAAGACCCTTTTTGATCATGTTGATAAGGTAGATCCTGTAAATTTGCGGAAGGAAAAAAGAAAAGCTGGAGAGGCAACAACAAGAGGAGAAAGCAAGAATCGAGGACCATATCAGAGCTGCTAACGTTGCCTCATCGTTGAAGGCTCAGGAAGAACTGAGACTGCGACGAGAGAGAGAACGAGAAGCAGCTCGTATTGAGCTACAGAAGATGGAAAAGACTGTTGAGATAGAGGACAGTATGAAGGTGCTGAAGGAACTTGAGGACAGTATTAAGCCCAAGTGATAATATCAGGCCTTTTGAATATATCTGTGCTATAATATGGAAATCTCTTGCCAAGATAAGAAAAGAGTTGATGTCAAAATCTGTGACAATATGTACCAATAATTTCCATGGAAACGGAAATGAATTGCCAAGAAATAGGCAAGTTGTGGGTACAGTTGCATTTGATGCAAGTGTCGTTGATGCTGATGTAGTACAGCTAGCTGAGTTGATTGCAATGAAACAAGTTGACGAGCGAGAAATGATTGAAGAGTTGTTTATTAAGGAGGATGGAAACTTGGATTGTATATTATATGGGGCAAATTTGACATTCGTGAATCTTAAAGTCACGAAAATGTACGAGATGGAACTGAAGGGAGTGAAAACTGTTTATGCAAATTATACTATCGACGGAGTTGGAGACAGTGGAGTGGTTTTGGTTCTTCCGGAGATAAAAGATGGTGACAACAAGGGCATAAGAGTGACAATGGTATTGTCTGAGAATGAAGTTGAAGAGGTAAAGCGGGCATCAATTAAGGGCACACATTAGTATTGAAACCAGTGTGACAAGTTTGAGACCAGTGTTACAATTTATTCAAAGAAAGTGTTGTCTGTTATGTAATAAATCTATGATTTTAGATATTTTTCTTTCAGTTTGTTATGTTACAAGACATGTTTCCATCTTAATAACAGAAGTTTCTAGCTTTATTCAAGTATTTGTTCTCATGTTCTCCTCAGCTTAAACATGCTCATATTATGGTATTAAAAGGTTCTTTTCATGTATAATCCTGTTCTAACATGTACATCTGAGTAATGCTTTAAGGAAATAATATCAAAGTCTGGGGAATCCGGTAATGCTAAGGGACAATAGTGGTCACTGCATTGGTGGATCAAGGTTACGAATGATATGAAGTATTATTGATCATCAGCACATCTTTTTGCCCAAATTATTAGGCCTTATTTTTGTCCTGTATTTGTAGTCTAGTTCTACTTGAAATATCTGATCTATATGAAGTTTTGGTTGTGAAAAGGAAAGTTGGTAGTGAAACAGAGGACACAAATTACAGTCTATTATAAATTTATAGTTGAACTGAAGTGTAGCAAGAACTTTTCGTGCAGCAAGTGGACAAATTTTTGTGAGACTACGAGAGATTAGCCCAAACAAGTCAGTGTCTAGATTAGAGGATTTTCGGGTATTTTTGATAAAATGTGCAGATCTTGAGTAGTCCTATATGATCATATCAGAGGCTACGGTTTTCCAATGACACAACTGTGGCCATCGGCCAGACCACCACATTGCTGGATCAAGGTCATAAAAGTATATGAAGTTCTTCTCGTGGATTTACTATACTCTATAGTATCATTGATCATCAACACAAATTTCCTATTATTGACTATCAGCAAAACATTTTATCCAAAAATTTAGGCCATATAATGGTTTTGTCGATTTAGTCTGTGTTCTGCGTGAAACCAGAAAGAAAGCATGTGTAATTAAAAATGGAATTTTTCTATCGATAACAGAACAAGACACTAATATATAGATGAACAGACTAAGTTGATCACAATGGCTGATTGACTACGGAGATATTGAGATATGGACATATGCATATGGTATGAGAAGTTTGCGAGGAGTCGAACTCCTGACTTCGCGAAGAGGGATAAGAGCTCAACCAATGCATCCACTCTTTGTTGACCACTATGTGCATTTGGACAAACACTTTAGTGCTGGTAGATTTATCACCATCTGGTTCGTTCTTTACCGAAAAAATGAATAACAAATATAAACAGTAATTCCTTGACGATCTTTGCTAAACAATAATTCCTCGGCTAAACATCTTGGTTTGTAAAGGCAAGACCTTTCTTTAAAACTTTCAAACATGGTTAGAATGGGAGGGATGATTCAAACTCATTATCTTTCCTAAGGAATGAATCTTGACACTAGCTTATCAGTATATTATGAGCCTCTATGTTTTGTTTACCTATGCATGCAATGACAACAAAAAAATTGTAATTGTATTCAAGATTTCCATCTTCTCGATTATAGTCTATTTATTGTTTCTTAAATTTAAAATAATCAAACATAAAAAAAAAAATCAAACATGATCCATTATCAATATTTTAACGATAACTGTTTTAAATAATTTATGGTAATTTGTCAAAAAATAAAATTTTTTATTGAACAAAAACGATAATGTTGAACAAGAACGGAAATGACAATCTTAAATATAGAAAACAAGAAAATAATAAGAGTACAAATGAAAAAAGTTATTGGCACAAAATAAGTTTATAATAATTTGTATAATTACGTTCCGATAATGATATTATAATATATACTATGCAATAATCTTTACCTAAAAAATTTAAATAATTACATTCCAAATAATTGATTCTATACATCGTATGTATGCGATAAATGATCTTTATCAAAAAAGTCAAAACGTTACAAACAAAAGCTATTTTGAGTATTTGTATATTGTGCGAGCCAGCCAATTTTTGGAATCTTTCTCACCCCATTTTGAATTCTTTTTCCTAAAAATCACAATACTCGCACATATTTTTTTTCAAAAAAAATCAAATCATTAAGAAAACTACAAAAATGAATTTAA
The DNA here is from genome assembly GCA_003724115.2 of Anethum foeniculum. Taxonomy (NCBI): domain Eukaryota; kingdom Viridiplantae; phylum Streptophyta; class Magnoliopsida; order Apiales; family Apiaceae; genus Anethum; species Anethum foeniculum. The sequence continues at coordinate 11,011 of PHNY01184314.1, read as the reverse complement.
TTATTCTCAGAAAATAATCCGACACAAATTTGTTCTTTTTCACCAAATACAATAATGACCCCCCACATCTAATATTTAATTCACACCGTCGATGTCAACCTGGAGATTCGGGCAAACAGAATAACCACAATCATATATAAACACCAAGGTCATTTTCGTAATTTCACATTCGCCATCCTCATTTTCTTCCAATTTTCTTTCCCAGTATTTCTCTCTTCTCTCTGCTCTCTCCCCTCTCTCTCCCTCAGTCTCTCTCTAGTCTCTCGCCGATTTTCTCGCCGGCGCGTCTGCTCTACGCTCTCAGCTCAGCTTCGCCGGCGCGTTTCTCTCCTTCGCAAGGCGAACTGAGCCTCGATTCGCTTCTAGAACCTCCGGCTGTTCGTTAGGGTTTGAGCACCGGAATTTCGCCGGCGGTGGATTGATAAATTGCAATTCCGGTGAGAAATCGAAATGATTGAGAACACGAGGAAGCGGAAACGCGGAGTTATCTCCGAAGAAGATATCGCAAGCATCTTACAGAGGTTGTTATTTGATTACTTATAGTTATTGATAATTGTATGTATATAATGTTTGTTATGAGTTTGTGTTTGATTAGGTATTTGAAATTTAATCCAATTGTTATGTATAAGCTCGAGTTTAATTGGATTGCTATTTTTAGTTCGAGAACACGTGAGAATTATTATTTCGCATTTCTGTTACTAGTGTGTAAGCTTTAATTGATGTAAGTGTGTGTAATTGGATGAATATTTGAAATCTAATTTGATTCCTTTATATAGGATCGCGTTTTTAGCGCGAGAACAGGCCGCATTTCTGTTATATATTGTTATGTTCTCTCCACACATGTAAATTGTATGCAATAGTATAACAGTATTAGAGTGATATCCTATGTGTAGTTGTATGAACGTTTAATGAACCTGATTCTAATTTTGTATATGAAATGTGAATTCGTGTTGTGTTCATGTTTTTGTGATGGAGTTGTGATTTTAAAAGGTATTCTGCTACAACGGTACTTGCATTACTTCAAGAGCTATCTCAAGTTGCGGATGAAAAGTTTGATTGGAATGAGGTGGTGAAAAAGACTAGCACTGGTATTTCTAATCCGAGGGAGTACCAAATGCTATGGCGACGTTTGGCTTATAATACGTCGCTAGTTGAAAGATTAGATGAAGAGGTTGAGCCTCTGGTAAGCTTACTCACTTTATGGAAATTATGTTTGTATATGTGTGTTCGGTTTGTTGTTTCCAGAAGCTTGGATATGTCTTTCCTTGTAAGCACAATTATTGGTTTCAAACACATCTTGTATGTGTAAACATGATGCTTAACAAAGAGTAGGGCCATTGTGTACCTTTTTTAATTAACTTTCCAAAACTAAATGATTCATTAATATGTAAGATGATTTTGATGCGAACGGATCTAGTTTTTTCTTTTTAGTTGAGTGTTTTTCACAAGCGATTTTATTAATTAGACAAGTTGGTTACTGCTATAGTATTATTAAATTACTTGCACATAATAACACTTCTACACACAAACTTAAATGTTGTAAACGTGTGAAAATAACAAATAGGTTTGTGACGAATAAAAGTGAATTATGAAATGTATTAACAGTATTTTTCCATGGAAAAGCATTGTAGTTAATGGAAGCATATTGGTTTTAAACATATTAAGCACGTGATCAATATACTATAAAATTTGTCAGCTCAAATAAATTTAATGCATAGGTACATTGTTAAGGTCATTAATCACATCAAAATTCTTGCTCCACTTTAGGCAAAACATTATTTTATTGATATGAGACTCTTAAACACGACCCCTGGTCTAAATACCTTTACTTTATATTCCGCATGTTTGTCTATAAAGTGTTACTTATTCAAAATGCGAGCACATGTTATATTTTCCTGTGATTCAAGATTTTGAATAAAATAGTTTTACTAAGATGAATATCACCTGTCTTGTTGCTTGTTTATGTGTCAGGATGATGACAGTGATCTAGATTATGAATTGGAAGCTATACCAACTGTAACCCCTGAAGCTTCTGATGAGATTGTAGCAAGTGTGAAGGTGAATTTTTACACTAATTGTTTATCCATGAGCAGTCTACTATTTCTTTGAGACAAATGTTGTGTTTGTTTGGTTACTAAGAATTTTTTTATGTGATTTTGAAGCATAAATGTATCTAGAAGACTCATAGATGTACAAAAATATAAACTAAAATTGATTTACATTGTTTAGAAATATACATTTGCAGAACTGTGCATACATTGTGTTTTAAGCAGAAGAAACCTGATGAAAAGTTGATAATAAAATCAGTGTTTTAAGAGCTCCAACCCATGACACAATTTTGGTTTGATTTCTACACCCAAATGGTGTAAACGTTACACTATTTTCAAACTCAACTCCAACCCACTTGCACTAAATGTTACACCAAAAGGAATCTTTATAGTACTATGTAGATTATTTTTATTGCTAAAATACAGAAGTACAAAAGTAATAAATCTAGTAGGATATAATAGGAACAAATTTGTTTTAGGTAAGATGTATAAGGGCAATGTTGTAATATACAAAAACTCTAAAAGTTTGGTGTGACACGAAATTGATGTAATTTTGGTGTGGCACCAAAATGTTGCAAACTTTAGAGTTGGGTTGGAGAGGAATTTTACACCAAAATGGTGTTAAAGTACAAATTTGAAGTTGGGTTGGAGATGGTCTAATGAGGTGTGATGTGTTCACTTTTGGTGGACATTCATAACTGAACTTAAAGTCTGGATAGATGACCTTTCCCTGTCATGTCATTTCTTTTGCTAGGAATTTTCAGAAAAAAGAAATTACTGCAAGATATACGCTGTATTCACTTAATTTAATTTGGTTACTTGCAAATGCCGAGAATTTTAGAATCAGCATTAGTAGCACTTTTTTGAAAATTTATAGAGTTCATACATATACTAGTATCTCTGAAAATTGTTATACAATTGAGATTTGTGACTCATAAATTTTTTTCATGATTTGGTTAATGTTCTATTATATGTGGCACTGTCTCTCTGTTATGGCTTATATAGTATTCATCTATTTTGTCAGTTGCTTGCTGCTTCTGGCATGCCAAGTCATTCCACTCTACAAAATGGTTCCATTGTTGAGGCTTCATCGACTATGAAGATACCTAATGGTCAATCAGCTAGGGTTTCCTCGGAATGCGTACAACCGCCAAGCTCTGTACATGGGCGGACAAATATCACAGTTCCAGTTTCTGTCCAGAAACAGCCACTGCCTGAAGTTACATCTGCTGAAGGGTTGGATACTGATGGATTGGCTAGTGGTAACCTACCTCCTCGAAGGAGAAGAAAACCATGGACTGCTGCAGAGGATTTGGAACTCATTGCTGCTGTAAAAAAATTTGGTGAGGGTAATTGGGCAAATATATTGAAAGGGGAGTTCAAGAGTGAAAGAACAGCTTCACAACTATCTCAGGTTTTTTCTCTCGTCTAATCTTTACTTAACTTTTATATCCTACTTTTTTCCCATTCTTTGGCGTCAGTTCCGATACACTACATGCAGTGTACAACTCTTATTACTTGATAATTATTTATTTTTAGCTTCCTTACAATCAAAAACCCATGATTCACCCTGCAACTTCAAATAAATAGAATTAGAGATGAAACATACGTAATGCAAAAGGCTATAACTACAACAAACTAGAGCTGCTTGACTAAAAGAACTAAAATTCACCGACGCTCAACACTCCACGAAGAAAGTTTCAACAAATAAAGATGTAGGAAAAAAATGCTAATGCAAAGTCACAATTAAGTGTTTTTAGGCCCAAAATAACGTCTAAAGTAACCCTTCAACCTATAGCCGTAGGGCAACAAGTTCACCATTGGGTTCAAACAACCTTTTATAAATAAAAAGGAAAACAGAAAAGAAAGCAAGAACGTTACCCAGAGTCTGTATGGTCAGGTGCCACATCTCCTCTTTGGTTTAATTACCATTTATTGTCCCAAAAATCCTTGATTAATTTCCTAAACCATTGGCATCATCAACTAGAATTTCCATAGACTGACCACAGCAGATAAAAGGTCATCCATTTCCTGAAACAATCAGTTAAATCATTATCCAATATATATACATAAAATACTTCTAAATTCTTTACTCTTTGTTTATCACGTGAATCTTTAGATGAAAGTATATTTGGTTGGAGACACCTCTTAGCTCTGGTCCAACAACTCACCATCGACCAACTATTAACAACTAAACAAAAGACAAATTCAACCTCATTACACAACAATTTGTGTCTAATCCAAAATTAGATATATTATGTAACCCTGCAGTACGCTGTTTAATAGATTCATTTAATAAGACGTCAAATAATAATTTTATTACTACACATGATTTTAGACCAATTTCATTTTTAATAATTTTTCTTCTAATGAAGAGATATAACTATATATGTAAACAACAAATCTAAACAGTAGCCTCTTACCAAAAAACCCTAGTACTCTCTAAAATTTTATATTCCCTTTTACAAGTACAAAGAAAGTTGTATTAAACAAGGTAAACACTCCTAAGTCTTAAGTTCAGATTCAAAGAAACTTATTGATCTCGACTGTATTAGAGAGCCGAGCAAAAAAGCCAGGAAAGAAATACTCGATATAGATGTTTTTGTGGTGCTCATAGGATCTCCAATCAAGCACGAAAGAAGTACAGAGGGTTCAAGACTTTTATCAAACAGTTGGTAGTCAAAACATGAAATATTCAGATATTCTAAAAACAAAATTTATATATTTATAATTGGTAGAGTGTAACATGAGTCGCGTAGATTAAAAACAAACATGACTTGTGTTGTTACTCTTTACCAGATATAAATCTCACTACTGCTGTATAACAAAATTCTTAAATTTATACTCACAAATGGTGGATTGGGGACCTCAACATCTGTGTGCGGTGGCGAGATGATGAACACACGGAAAATGTAATGGGAGGAGGATGACTAAGGTGACTAGATGAGATGAGAAATGGAACTTGGCAACTTGCAAAGGAAAGTTTCAAGTCGGCGATAATAGAGCTTGGTCTTACACTCTAATAATTTAGTTAATATGGTTAAAACTTGAATGGAAAAACCGGAGTCTTGTAATATGAAAATAAAAGCGTGTTTAAATTATATGCACACTTTAGTTGTTTCGGTTCAACCAAATATAACTACAATTATTTTGTTTCATATATAACAATTTAAAAGCGAGGCAACCTAAACTAATTATAATGAGCGAACCAGAGTAGGTAGGCTTTTTCTGGTTTGGTAGGTTTTGCTGAACCCTAGACGGCTAGACTCGAGCATAATAATTAATATTATCTGGGATTTTACAATTTTTGCTCAACTTTTGGATTTTATTCTTTATTTTTAAAAATAATTAACTGCTTGCTTTTTAGGTTATGTCAATCTTTCACTTCTTATTTATGCACCAAATTTGGGATATAAAATAATTTGTTAATAAATTTAATTTGGTACAAATGAGTTTTCAGTTTGCTTTATATGCATATATAATTGTATTTAATTTTTCTGTAATCCTTGGGCCTAGCTTTAATTACGCATGCTGTGTAAGCCTCGGTGTATCTTTCTCCTTAAATAACACTGGATGTACTTTTTTAGCATAAACTAACTGAGAGAGATTATAAGAGGAAATGGATTTTTTTAGCCGTGTCAGCTCCGTGTTTGATATTCCATGACCATAGTTCCCATTGACCACTTTTATAGCATGTAACTATCAGTAGGAACTTCTGTTGCTTCATTATTTGCTTCATCTTTGCCAAAACTCCTCAATTTAAGTAATAATTGTAGCTACTACATGATTGTTTCTGTATTTAGTTAATTGTATATAATTGAGATAACTCGAAGTATTATATGCCTCTTCACATGTTAATTTAAGATTGCATATATTAACAAAAATCATGAACTGGGCAGAAGCAGGCAGTAGAGACCATCGGTCAATACTGCTTTCCAAAGGGACGGAAAAACTTACGTATTCCAAAGGGAGTATATGCAACACTAGAGACCATCGGTCAATACCACTTTACGCACTGTGTAATAATAATTTTAGCTTCACTCATTCTGGACTGTTTATGAATAAAAACCGAGTAAAATGCATTATGGGTAATTACACTTTGGCCAACATACCACTTGCAAGACTACACTTGAGAAAATACCACTTGCGATATTGAAGTTCACATTTTATTTATTTAAGCTTATTTCATGACATTTTTTGTCCAATTCACTTTTCAGCAACTATATTTGTATCATATATGTTTTGCTCCAACAAAAAATAAAAAATAAAATTATTGAAATCAGAATTGGACGAGAAGTCCTCAAAAAGTTAGTTGATATAGGGAAAATGTGCATAAATGTAACCAAAAGTGAACTCTATTATTGCTAATGGTATTTTCGATAGTGTAGATGCAAGTGATGCAATTTACTCATAGACTATAGCTACAATTTACTCTATTATCACATATTCCGTTGTTATCCAGAATGACTACAATGTCTGGTTTCTCAAGGTTTCCTGGAACAATGTTTTATTCTGTGTATAAGATCAGTTTTAGGTTTAAGTGTTTAATGTTCTCAACTAATGTGTAGATGTGGCATCTTTTGCAACTATTCCAATATTGGTTCTCCTTAACTAAATTTATGAGATAATGAAATATGCAGAGGTGGAACATTATTAGAAAGCGCAAGGGCAACTCAAATTTAATAAGGAGCTCACAACAACTCTCTGAGGCGCAGCTTGCAGCTCGTCGGGCAGTGTCTTTAGCCCTCAATATGCCTATGACAGATAAGTTGAAGGCATCTTTCTCCCCTGGTAAATAATCCTTCCGCATGTTGTCATATCTAGTATTAGCGGGATGATTACCCTGCAACTAACAACTATTCCATAGCAATTTTATACAAGGGTTTATTTTTTCCGGGTCATGCTAGAAAATATGCTGCAAGTGTTATCCATTTGTGTTGTTTACTCTGATTGGAATTGTGCATTAGTAGTAGGGAACACTGACTATCTGATAATAAGTTGATAGGTTATCAGTCAAAGGGTACTTGCTGATAGGTACCAGTTAATTTTACATTATTTAGCAGTATATTTGGTGGTTTTACTGTTTTTAGAGCTCCTTGATTTTTTGGTGGTGAGTGGAATGGTTAAGTGTTAGACATGGAAATGTGAGATTTGTAGAATGTTGTAATAGTTGTCCCGTGATTATGTGATTTTGGCATCGACTAGAGTCGCTGAGTGAGGTTGATCACTATGCAATAATTTAAGTGATCTATGTCTGTGTACATTCTAATAACAGCATCCACCCTTTGCTCCCTGCTGCTAAAAAAGGTCTCAGAAAATTTTGAGAAATGTGCCACAAATATTCATTTCACTGGTATTTGACTTGTAACCCTGACTTGTCATTAAGCCAGGCATATTATTAACAGTCACACATATACAAAAAACCTAAAATTCTAAACGTTGAAGCAAATCTTAGTTCTTCTGTTTCTCATGTGTCTATTGTGATTTGGAACCAGGTGCGACGAGTTTAGCCAGCAACTCCATCCATCGTGCTGCTGAAGCTTCTGCTGGCATAAAGTCTGAATCTAGATCTGAGTGTAATTCTCTTCCAACCGTAACACAGCGGTCTGATATATCTTGCCCAGACTCTGTCCCCACAATAGCACAACGATCTGGGGCACTAGGACCGACAGCTAAACAGGACTTCGTGACAACTGCGACACAACAATCTAGCGCAGTAGGGGTTTCATCTAAATCTCGGATTAATTTGAAAGCCCAATCAACGAAGCCATCTCCTAGTCCAGATGGTGAACTAGTAAAAGCTGCTGCAGTCGCTGCGGGGGCTCGTCTTGCAACTCCATCTGATGCAGCATCATTGTTAAGGGCTGCACAGGCAAAGAATGCTGTACGTATTATGCCTGGAGGAGCTTCTATGATCAAAGCTTCTGGTGTGGCCAGTAGTGGAAACTCATTACCCAGTAATGTGCACTACATACGTACTGGTCTGGCAACTACGTTTCCCACCTATTCTACTACTCCACCAAATGCCACACGATCTGCAAGTAGTCAACATTTTCAGGGTCATTCTATGAAACAAGCAATTGTTCAGGGCATCCAGAGGCAAACTAGTCCTAAAATAAATGCAACATCCGAAACCACGAAAGTTGCCACCTCTGGCCTTGGTAACGTTAAGGCTAACATTTTGGAAGACATGACGCCTAGATCCATGGATGGATTAAAATTTAGCCAAGATGATGAAGACAGTGACAGAGGGAGTAAACCGAGAGAGAGAGGGCATAGCCATTTTCTAGTAGATCCACAGCAGGCCCAAAGACGAGAAGGTGATGGTAGACCAGAAGACCGGGATCCCATGTCCAGTAACCCACTACTAGAACTCACTCCAGAGGATCTTGCAAAGCCAGTTCCAGTATCACATCGATGTGGTACTGCTAATGTTAGCCCATCAAGTGCGGAGGTAACGGGGAATGGTGATTGTGTAGTTAGTAATCACATGATGGGCTTCTGTGACAAGGACAGATATGTAGATATGGATAGCTGTGATGATCGTACTGTGGGAAAGAAAACAGATGAACCTACACCTATGGATACCTGTGAATCTTAGTTTATGTCATACAAAAGTTATGAAAGCATGTTTATGGCCGGAGGTAAGAGAAGAAATTATGTATCAGCAAAGGAAATGACTATGGATAATAAGATTCGTATATGAATCAGTAGCTGTATTCGAGGATACATCCCATGATGGTTGAATATTGCCTTCAAACCTGTTCTTTGAAATGCGGATTTAGTTTGTTTACTGAACTGAATGTGGGTTTTAATAGTTGGACGCTTCTGAAGATTGCGGTGGTTTGTTTCTTTGTCACGTTATTTTTTGTTTGAAACTTGTAAATGACTAGCATAGGCTAGGGGTTTTTTGAAAAATGGGCTCACATCCTCGTTCAAACACTTTGGTTAAACATGAAATATGAGTGGTCTAGCTTATTTTGTGATCTACAATCTTACATGTATATGAAGCTTAGGAGTAAGGAGGCTTCAGATACTTATTTAGGGTACTTGTTAGAACACATCCAGTTCAAATGCTGGATAATTACGGCTGTTAATTATTCTTTTCATAATATAAATAACTATATTTTTCATGTAAATATAATTTTTGTAACAAAATTGTTAACATAATGCAATCTAATCGCAAGTGCCCTCTAATTGTGAATCGGAAACAAAATCGCTTGCATGACAATTAAATCTTATTATACTCGTAAGTTATTGCGTCGTGGGGATTATTTAGTTATATATAGATAACATATAAAGGGAAAAATGAAATGTGTGTCGTTTCTTGTGTTTGAATCGGAAATATCTTGAAGTTTGTAATTTTTGATATGTTTGATGAATTTAATAGAATACAGCAAATCGGACCTAAGCGGTGAGATCACCGTATAACGCTTAAGGGCTAAAGCGAACGCTTTATGATTTTAAAAGCGAACCGTTACTCGGATTATAAATAAATAAATAAATAAATAAATAAATAAATAAATAAATAAATAAATATGTATATATTAAAAATATTTAATATTTTTTGATTAAATAGATAACATTTACCTGTAATAATAAATTAATAAAATCCGCATTCGGAAGTTGTAATCAACTTAAAAAGTAAGAGTAATATTCAAAATATCAAATTACAACTCTTTTTAAAATAATATTTGTATTTTTCTAATTATTTTTAATTTTCTCACTTAATTGGTCACAGACCCGCTTAAGTGGTTAAAATCCGCTTAAATTTACTTAATCCCGTTTAAACTTCACTAAAAGCTTAAATATCCGATTTTGCACTAATCCAAGCACTTATACCTCCGATTCCGCTTAAGCCGTTGCTTAAACATCCGCTTATTGCGCTTTTTACAACACTAATTAAAAAAATATTTGTCGCTGTATGGGTGAATTTTTCCCCCCTATTTTTCCTCGGTAATGGTCCCTTGCAATTGCAAAGACTTGCATGTAGTATTTACAAAACTTGAAGGCCTCGACATCCGCTGACTTGCGGGGATCACGAATTGTTAGCCACTGCGAGGAAAGGGGGATTATGGAATATTTATACGGTTATGACCCTATTTAGGGTAACCCCATTTCAAACTCGATGCATTTTTCATATCGGGGGAGTAGTTTCTCTTATTTTTATTTTTATTAATACAATTATCGGCATTTTATTAATACAATTGTTGGAGGTCCGCCTTCGGTGGCCCAAGTTGATTGGGCCGAATCAACATGTGTGCTAATGGGCTGAAGAAGTGGGCTTACGGAGACCAAGGCTTAAAGCCACTCAACCGAAGAAGGGCCCATGAACGATGAGGAGAACGTGGTCCACGAAGCCCAACGTTCCTTTCCCCCACGATCGGAACGGAACGAGAATAAGACTGGAGGAGGTTTGCATTCGTAGGACACACAATCACTTACATTTTCTCTACACTTGTATTCTCTGAAAACCTACTATACCAGATTAACTTATTCTCACATCGGAGGTGAATCGGGGGGACAATCCCTCGCATTCTCTTCGTTGCAGGTGGTACTCCGAAGGCAGCCTGTGGATACCGAACGTACAGAAATCTGGTTCCAACATTTGGCGTCGTCTGTGGGAATACGAGTGATTTTGAGAATTCGTGATAATGGCTAACACATCAAATGATAATGAACGACCCCCTGGGTTCACGGATCCGTCGTCAGATCGGACCTCTGAACGGCCACCGGTCACCCCAAGAAACCTCACCGACGATTTTGAGGCTGAGGGAGATCTGGTGCCTACACCGGAAGAACAGGCGTTGCTAAAGAAAATTAGGGCGGAAAAACTAGCGAAGGAGAAAGGAAAAGCGACGGCCCAAGAACAAGCCCAGAAGGAGGCCCAGGCTAGGGCTAAGAAGAGAGAGGCCGACGCCCTAAAACTGAAGACGATCAAACTCCGAAGGGAGGAGCTAGAA
>PHNY01184245.1:40814-54504 GCA_003724115.2 Anethum foeniculum | reverse complement strand
ATATGAAATAGTAATAAATATACGTAATAATGACTTAGACTAATTAATACATGCATTATTAAATTATATGTAATTAATACATGTATAATAAATGAAAAGTCATTAACATATATGATTATTAGGGATAATTTAGTAATTTTACAAGGAATAAAATGTCTCAATGAACCCCCAGTTGGTCTATTATATATATAATAGATAATAGATAATAGATTAGAGTTAAAGTGGAAGATAAATTAGAGCTGCTTTGTAAATTTGAAAATGCATAAAACTGAAAACATTAATTTAGCTTGTTAAGAATACAACGGAGGAAGGAAAGAAACTCATGAACTTTTTCCACATTTTGTTGTTCAACATTCATTTCATTTGTTCCTCTTTCATTCATATCAACTATAATTTATAAAAAATTTATAAAATTTCATACAATTTTTTTTAATTTATGATTCATAAAAAAATACTACAAATTCTTACTAAAAGATTATCCATAATTTACATACCCCTTATTTTTCTTCAACATAGATTTACATATCACCCAATTTAAATTTCAATTAAACCACTCACAAAAATAAATATAAAAATTGAGTAATAATTCCAATTATACCCAAAAAAACATCCAGATTTAGGGATATTATATATACAACATTACACACAACACAAACATTAGGGTTTCATCTATTCTCCTTCTCCCGCCTCTCCCCCACTCTCTCCAGCCCTCTCTTCACAATCAAGGTTACTCTTTTTTCTCATCTCCCCTTTTTAATTACACCCTTTTTTCTTCTGTATCTATATATTACTTTGCTTGTATCTATCTATTTATCTGTCTTGACATGTTCTTGATTTAGTTCTAGTTGATTTTTTCGATTTGGGTGGTTGTTCTTTGTTTTTATGATGTGTTTATGATTCTTGTTTTGTGTTAGAAAAATGGGTTCTTGGGTGTGAAAGAAATTTAAAAAAAAAAATCAAGATTGGGTTTTTATTGTTGGGGTTCTTGAATTTGTTTAGTTTTGCTTGTAAATGAATTGTTTTGTTGTGAATTGAATGGGTTTCTTGGCAATTTGTTTGGTTTTGAGGAAGTTTGGAAACCCGTAAAGTGTTTTTTTTAAAAAAAATTTGTTTTAGACTGTTCAAGGTTTGGTTTTTATTTATCGGGTTATGAGTGGTTCTTGTTGTTGGGTTATTATGTTTGAAATGATAAAATGTGATTTTGTTGGGAATTATACGGAAGTATGTGTAGACTTTTCCGGGAAGCATGTATAGGGTTTACTGAGAAAATTTTAGCTTTTTTAGTGGGATTATCATTTTTTGAGATAATATTTTCAATTAAAGCCTAGTATTTGGAAGCAACTGACTCCAACTAGTTATAGTTGACTTGAGTTGACTATTTTAAACTTATATTTGATTTTACTAACTGTAATCCTGATATTCCCTCTCTTGTCACTCGGGCATTTCTTCGTGGGTTTGCTAGAATGTAATATTTATTATAAATATTGCAACAATCTTGAAACAACTTGAAAAAACTGTGTAATATGTTTGCAGATTCCATTTCCAGTTTTGGTTTTTCTTTTGAATTTTGTTTTTTTGTTTTTCCAAACACTGAATAAAGTTTAGCAGCTACTTCGATTTTAAACCAGTTTACCCTTACATTCCATTATCCAAAGCATTTTCATTAGTGCAAGAAGGATATTTATTCCTTTTGAGATGAAGGAATATAAAATAATGTAGTTGAAGTAGATGAGTGGTGGATTGATTATCCATTTATCGCAAATCGACCTGTTAACAAGCGAATCACCTCCTTGTTTTCCATTTTAACTGGTAGTAGATTAATAGAACAATGGTTTCCCTTATTTTTTGTGTTATACTAGTTCTCTCATTAGAACTTTATTTACTGGTCAAAGTTTAGGGTTTGGTGTCACTTATTTTTTCCTATTTCTGTTTTCTTATCGTTCTTTTTCTTAATTTTCTCTTGGTCATATAGCGTCTTTCTCCATCTGAATGGTTTCTTTGAAGTATTCTTCTTTATTTTAGTGTAAACTTTTATAAATTGCAAGTAGATGGTGTTCTTTGTGATCATTCTGTATGCGCATAAACAAATTTGTAACTATTAACATATCTAATGTCATGCTAACAAGATTTTAAGCGTTGTAGAAATTCAATCTTCTATCAAGTGCATTAGTTATTATTGTTTCACTTTTACTTTTCTTATGTGTTGAGCAATTCTTCTATTGTTGTTTATGTAAAACAAGCAATTCAAGTAGGGGTCTGAGATCACCAACTTTAGGCAATAGTGTACTGATTTTTCCTAAGCAGGCCTAGCAGCAAATTAAAATACAGTTTTTTAATTGTAACACATTTATGTGAAATGTCAAGGTTAAGATAACAATGATCGTGTTTAATGATTTTGTTTTCTATGATATATATATATATATATATATATATATATATATATATATAAAATTCACCTGCTGGTGTACAGATGATATATGATTAATTTTTGTATAAATGTGTACATAACAATAAGAATAATATTTTGTATCTTGTATTTATTAAATTAAATGTTTGATGCACATCTATTTATTTGTACACATACTATATTAGTATATCAATACCTACTTTTGACATATAGCAACATTGAATATATGAGGCATTGGCATTGTTAATCATGGTGTACGGATATTAAAATAAAATGAAGTTAATACTAGTAATAGTACAAGCAAATTCTTTTTTCTTAATGTATAAGAATGATATAAGCAGGGTTGATTTTTGAATGTGATAGAATAATATGACTTGCAATTTTGTTAATCTATATGAAAAAGATCATACATGTTTCTTGGTTGTATTTGTAATTTTCTGCCTATTTCCTCTTGCCTACAGCATGAATTTTGCAATTTCCTCTGCTCAATTTGTTTTGCATCTTGTAAATACTTGACTATTATTTACTGAAAGATTGAAAAAAAATATATACTCAACTGTATTAGATGATGTTATTTTTCTGTTATTTACTGGTTTAACTTTGTTACTTAGATCTTGATTATAACACATCTTAGTATATCTATTGCAGGCTCAATCTATTGAAGTATCTGCAGAGGCTTGATATCTTAATCTGACATTGCAAGTCTACTACCTCATATATTATGGTTCTAAAGTCGAGTATTCGGCTTATTTCTTACTCCCAGGAGCTTGTAGATGGAAAGCCTCTTTATGTTTCCTCGAATTGCCTTCCAGTCAAGGCCCTATACTATGAAGCTGCTGGGCATTCTTACCATTTAGCTGCTCAGAGGCTCCTAGGGTTTTTTGAGAAAGAAGATGTGGAAGATGACAATCAGAATGTCCCTAATGACAAGGGTCAAGAATCTATTCACTCATCAGGTTCCTATAGTAGCAGCAAAGGTAAGAAAAAATCTGGTACTGGAGGGGACCAACAAGATCATTATGCATTGCTAGGTCTGGGCCATCTGAGGTATCTTGCTACCGACGATCAGATTAAGAAGAGCTATCGTGAGACTGCTTTGAAATACCATCCTGACAAGCAGGCAGCTCTCATTCTTTCTGAGGTAACTGAAGCTGCAAAACAAGCTAAAAAAGATGAAATTGAGAACCACTTCAAGTCCATACAGGAAGCTTATGAGGCTTTAATAGATCCTGTTAAAAGAAGAATTTATGACTCAACAGATGAATTTGATGATGAAATTCCTACTGACTGTGCCCCGCAAGACTTTTTTAAGGTGTATGGACCAGCTTTTATGAGGAATGGGCGCTGGTCTGTTAATCAACCTGTCCCTCCCTTGGGAGACGATAGTAGTTCACTAAAGGAGGTGGATGACTTCTATGATTTTTGGTATACTTTCAAAAGTTGGAGGGAGTTTCCACATGCAGATGAGTTTGATCTTGAGCAAGCTGAATCTCGTGATCATAAAAGGTGGATGGAGAGGCAGAATGCAAAGCTCTCAGAGAAGGCTAGAAAGGAGGAATATGCACGGGTACGTATTCTTGTTGATAATGCGTATAAAAGGGACCCAAGAATTGTGAAGAGAAAGGAACAAATGAAAGCTGAAAAGCAGAGGAAAAAAGAGGAGAAATATTTGGCAAAGAAAATGCAGGAAGAAGAAGCTGCTAGAGTAATTCAGGAGGAAAGACGAAAAAAGGAGGAAGAGGAAAAACGAGCTGCTGAAGTGGCTCTGCAGATGAAGAAGCAGAAAGAGAAAGATAAGAAGCTACTTCGTAAAGAAAAAGCTCGTCTCAGAACTCTTTCAGGCTCTGTTGTGTCCCAACATTTACTAGACCTTAATGAAGATGATGTCGAAAAAATTTGCACCTCACTTGACATTGAGCAGCTGAAAATTTTATGTAACAAAATTGAGGGAGAAGAAGGGTTAGGTCGAGCAGAACTTCTTAGAGGTGCACTTTCATGTAATAACGGTGAAATGCAAGATGGGATGAAGCAGCCTTTGCCAAATGGCAATGCGACTAAAGTTGCTTCAAAAATCCCCGCTACCAACAATATCCCCGCTACCAACTATGAAAAAAAAGAGAAACCATGGAGCAAAGAAGAAATCGAGCTGTTGAGGAAAGGGATGCAGAAATTTCCTAAAGGAACCTCACGGAGGTGGGAGGTTGTGTCAGACTACATTGGCACGGGAAGATCCGTAGAAGAGATTCTGAAAGCAACTAAAACAGTTCTTCTCCAGAAACCTGACTCATCCAAAGCATTTGACTCTTTTCTTGAGAAGAGAAAACCAGCAGTGTCTATTGCATCTCCTCTTACAACCAGAGAGGAGGTAGTTGGTGAATCTTTTAGTAATGGAGTTAAAGAAAGTCCTGTTAAGACTGAAGACGTGAAGGAATCTTCTAGTAAGACAGAGAGTCCCCAGAAGTCAGATGATGTGGATGCTGCAAATGTGAATTCATCCAGCTCCGACCAGGATGCCTGGTCTGCGGTTCAAGAGAGGGCACTGGTTCAAGCTCTGAAAACATTTCCCAAGGAGACTGCTCAGCGTTGGGAGCGAGTGGCAACTGCAGTTCCAGGAAAATCTGTACATCAGTGCAAGAAAAAGTTTGCATCACTGAAGGAAAGCTTTAGAAGCAAGAAAAGTGCGGTTTAGTTCAAGACAGTTCCAAATTTGTTTGCTTACGGATGAAACCAATGGAGATGATGCTTGCTTCATTTTCTTTTTTATATTCTGTTCATCCCCTTTAAGATGGATATAGGTATACTTTTCTACATGACCACCAAATTTTCTGCCCCTGATCATTATTTTGTGTTGGTAATTTTTGGGAGTCTAGGTTTTTGAGGGGTTCAGAGCTGTTAAAACCATTATTATACAGCAAGTACTTTATATCCTTTGACTTGATTATTTAGTTTCATGCATGATGATAAGAGTTTTTAATATAATATTTTTTTCTACCTGGAGATCTTCTAGACCCGCAACTTTTTAAGTATTTGCTAATAAGTTTTATCGGAGTTAAGTAGTTGCTGGATATAAGCAGGCAGTTTGAACAATAGAATGTCATTAGGCCTTTTGGATGCGTCCATAAGTAAATCAGATTATTACGGAGTTAAAGGCTTGTTCGCAGCGGACTAATAGTTAACGAGTAATTATTTGGCAAATCTTTTTTCTGAAAATAAGTTACTTATTTCCAGAAAAAGTACGTGTATATGTACTTTTTCTGAAAATAAGTAACTTATTTTTTATTTTGAAAATAAGATTTGATTTTCAATTTTTATAATAAATATCTATATTTGAATTTTTTTTTAAAAATATGAAATTTTGAAAAAAAAATAAGTTATTTATAAGTGAAAAGTTGTTTTGCTAAACGGGACTAATTATTATTTAATTTCTGTGTGCCCTGCTAAAAATGAGTTTCTTGTCTGCGCAGTCTTACTCTTTTGCATATATGTTGCATTCATGAAAGTTTGCTTGTACAGTTGTACGTAGTTGACACTCGTCTGGTTTAAAAATCGGGTGATTTATCGGCAGTTTTTCAATATATACGATAATTTTATCTGGTCATTTCTAAAGTATTATCGTAGTTGTACGTAGTTTTATCGGTAAATAATGTTATTTCCTTTTCTTTTGGATATTTTTAAAAAAATTTAATGACGATAATGTTCCGAGTTATTTAATTCAACATACAAACCATTTTAGATTTATAATATTCGGAGTTATTTAATTCAGCATCCTTCAGAGTCAATAAAATTTTGGTTTTTAGAAAGATAAATGCTAAAATTTTCGAAACTGTTCAAAACAGTTCTCGAATGCTGAGTTGTGATTGTGCCATTGACTAATTTCATATAAATGAAATATGTTTCTCATACATTATGAATATCACAAATAAAATGATAACAGATGTTATTGCGGAAGAATTCTAAGAACCTTTTAAGACATGTTATTTGGGGAAGAATTTTAAGAACCTTTTCAAAATACGCAGTACAGCTTTTTTAGAAATGGGTTTTACGTTATTTCTTATGTCCAGTCCGATAAGGTAGACGGTGGTGGTGAACCCATTTATTTACTTTTTTTCTTTTTTAGTTGCCAAATTATTTACCTTAAATTCTTGGATTAATTATAGTTTTCGGTGACTAAGTGATAAGAAAATTTCACATTTCTCTATTTATCTTTTGTGAGCTCTTGTAATTAAATAATTTGCACTTTTATCTCAGGGTAGCACTTGTTCATAATTATTCTCTCTAGTTTAAGAAGCCTTAAACGAAAGCACAATTATACTAGTTTTAAATAAATAAATAAATAAATAAATATATATATATATATATATATATATATATTTTAAAGAGAATTAAAAATATATATATATATATATTTAATTCTCTTTAAAATGTATATATATATATATATATAAAATTCTCTTTAAAATGTATTTTTCAATTTTTTAAAATTATAAAAATAATTTTATAATATGTAATCGAAATTCGGTCAATTTAATTTGAAAAAAGTAAAAAAAATGAACCGATATTTTGAAATTAAGGGAGTACCAACATTACTGGATCAACATGCATAAACAGAAATAGAGAAATAGAGAAATTTTGCTTAGCGAAAAAAGAAAATGCTTAATTCTAATTTATTTGATTTTTTGGTATTTCTTCTGAAATGTGTTAAATATACTCATATTTGAATTCTTGAAAAGGGTTTTATATTTTCATATCCCGAAAATCGACTTCAATTAGAAAGTTGGTAACAGATCTGGATTCTTTATTTTGAATTATCCGTAATTGGTGATTCCGTAATTGTCTTGGGGAGGAAAGTGAAGTGGTAAAAGTAAAAGAAGAGACGGGTCAAGATAGAAGGGGTGGCCACTAATTCTGTTTTAAAAATTACCGATATTATTGATTAATCATTCGATTAATTGTTATAAAATAATTCGTATATTCTTCTCAAACTTATATTTAAGTTTAATAAATTAAATATTATTATATTTTTAAATATATATAATTAGTATTTCGATTAATTATTCTGATTAATCATCAATTATCAGATTAATTACTAAAAAGTATCTTTACCAACTAATTTTGATTCCCGTTTTTCAGAATATTAATCACTGAGTCATGATTAATAATTCGGGTTATCCTTTCAATTCATGGGTCGAATCAAGCTAAGGCATAGTCTGAGGTATCTTAATGTAAAAAATAAGCCACTTATTTTTTTAAGATGTTTAATATTTTTATATTTTTTTAAATTAAAGTACTTAATTATAGATAATTAAGATTAAATTTTATTCTAAGAATAACCAATTAAATTATTTATTTTTAGAAGAGTACATATATACGTAAATTTTTGCAAATAATAATTTATTTTTAAAAATAATAAATGCCAGACATGGAGGTTGTTCTTTTTAGGGTTGTTAGCTTGTACTTAAGAATAAACAATGTAATTTAAAATTTTATTTAGTAATAAATTATGTATAATGTAAAACTGTAAGAATAGTATATTAAACTAATGAAACAATCCTATATATTTCAGATCAAAAATATAATTATAAAAAAATAGTATTAAAATAATGTAATGTTTTTATATACTGCTTATCCTAATAATACAATCAAGTGATTGTAGGAAGTTGAATACAATCACATAAATTTAAATTATTTTTGGATCTTTTTGAAATTTATGAACATAAAATTAAACTGCAGAAATTTAAAATACATGTATTTAAAATTTCTGATGATTTGTTTGAGTTTACCACCTGAGATATATATTGAAGAATTAATTTGTGTAAGTTACCAATGTAATTTCACAGCTACTTTAAAGTGTTGGCTCTCAAGAAAATATTTCTCTATAAATTTTTAACAAAAACAGTTGTGTAAATCTATTTCTTAAGCAACTACACTGCTATACTTGGTTTATATATCACCAAGTAGCATTTTTGTTAGACTAAAAATTAACACACTATTCTAGGTCCAGTAAAGACGCTTCTACATTCCTTCCCATGTGACTTGATGAAAACGTATCGAATTGTCTTGAACATATTGCTTTGTTTATCCATCCAATTTACTTGTATAGAAATAGGATGTTTCTTCTTCTTCGAGGTTCTCCAAGTCAAAGTAATTTGGCTTAGCTCCCATTTTTAACCGAGATTCCCTTCAACCCATATGCTATGTCAGATTTGTCTTATTGAATACTGTATTGTCACTGTCAATGACTATTTGAAAGTTAGCCATTGATTCAGTACTTATCCCTTAACCGTTAAGTTTGAAGTTCCTTTAACCGCTGATAGTGCTCTTCCATTAGCCATTGAGACTTACTTCACTTAGACAGAATTACATAGCATCACATATTTATAATTGACCTTCTTATTCTATTTATCAATTTAATCAACATGACTTTTAATGAATAATACTATCAATGGCTATTCTAGAATCTTATTAAAAAATTTACAGAAAAACTTATCCCTTGATAAGTCACCATATCAATGGCTATTCCTTAAGATGGCTAGCCGTTGATAGCTACATTTTGACTAGGACAATTTTATGCTAAGTATTTTAATTATCATAAAAAATAGACATGATTTCTAATATATACATAATAATATATGTATTGAAAGATTAATTTAATTAATTATTTTATTGTGTATGTTATGTAATGATATGTACTAAAAGCCCTGGAAAAGCTTAGGAGAAGTTTTTCATTTTAATCTAGTCGAATCATCCCATAATCAAAGTCAAAAAGTCAACTACGAATTTTATTTCATGAAATTCAGTTCTAATTGGGAAATCTCTTTATATTTGTATTAATTCATTAAAAAAATACTTTTATTAGACATATTATATTTATTATTCAACCTAACCTGAATAATATACCTAGCATATGAGAAAGATAGGCACAAGCAGGGCCGGCTTTGGACATGTGCAACAGGTGCACCAACACAGGCCCAGGATAATGGGCAAAATTTATGGGCCCTAATTTATGACTACTCCCTTTTATCTTCTAGTATACTTATGACAAATACTAGTATTAATATCTATTTTGTTCCTCACAAAAATAATATTACCCCTGCTTTAATATAGGTGTATGAAAATATCTAATTGACTTTAATTATTATTATTATTTTTATTTAAACACTCATCAGTTCCCAAAACCAAGCCGTGTATATCTATTCTAATTCCCTCTCTCCCCACAAACTAGCACAAGCAGTTAAACCACACACATATTTATTCTAACTACCCAAAAAATAAAGCTTTTAGTCGGCAAGTTTCTCATTTTTGGTGATTCATCTCATTTCTTCTCCGTCAAAGATTTCAAGCTCTAGAGTTTATCAGAAGGATGTAGAAATTGTTTACATATTAATTTCTTTAAAGCCTCCAATCAGGTTACATTTATCCATATTCTCCTTTTAGTCTTTTATTTTGGATCATTTTCTATTTAATTTGTTCGCTTGTGGTGATTTGTAAAATTTTAACCATGTTTCCTAGAAAACAAGCATATGGATACGAAAAACGGGAAAAAAAATGAAGAGTTGGTTCAATCATAGAGAGGATCTCTTGATAAATTTATGATTGAAAAATCTCAAACTTCTGATGATAATCAAAATGTCGAGATTAATAAGGATGAGAATACGAATGAAACTGATCCTAATATTGAAAGGAATTTGACTTTGAGTGAAGAGAAAATATCCAGTGATTATGATGCACCTGATCACGATGATAATGAAAATTTTGATGATCATGTAGATGATGCACTTGGTGAGAATTTTACTACTTATTTTATGAGAGATATATTTGATCCTAGAAATTGGGAGTCCCTTGATTAAAAAATGATTAATGTTTTAGTAGTTAATGGTCCAAAAATAGAAGGATTTATATGTAAATGTCCTAGAAATAATGTTTCTCAATGTTTTTCTTCTGTATTTTATACTAGAACTTTAACAAATGGAGAAAAATGCGACAAAGATTGGCTTGTATACTCCAAAAAACATGATAAAGTCTTTTTCTTTTTTTTTTTTGTAAAATATTTAGAAAAGAAGTTGGAAAAGGTCAGCTAACAAATGAGAGTTATGATGATTGGAGATATCTTAGTGCTAGGTTTAGAGAGCATAAAACAAGTATATATCATGTTAAAAAAATGTCTATTTGGTACGATTTGCGTATGAAACTTAATAATAATCAAACCATTGATAAAGCGGTTCAAGAACTCATCAGGAAAGAACATGATCATTTGAAAAAAAAATCTTGAAAAGAATTATTACTATTGTGAAATATCTTGCAAAATATAATTTAGCTTTTCGTGATACTAATAAAAAGTTGTTGCAAAATAATAAAGAAAACTTTTTGGGCTTGATTGAGATGTTGGCGAAGTTTGATCTGATTGTTCAAGAGCATGTTAGTTGAATTACAAACAATGAGCTTCATAGTCATTATCTTGGTCATAATATTCAGAATGAGTTAATACTTTAGCTTGCCTTCGCGATTTAATATGAAATTATTAAGAAAATAAAAAAGTGAAGTATATTTCTGTAATACTTGATTGTACCTCTGATAGTAGTTAACAAGAACAAATGTCGTTAATTATAAGGTATATTGATGTATCCTCAAATCTTGTTAACATAGAAGAATCTTTTTTAGGATTTTTAAATGTTAATGATACCAGTGGCCTAGGACTTTTTGATGTGTTACAAAATGAATTGAAGTCTCTTGATCTTGATATAGATAATGTGAGAGGAAAAGGTTATAATAGTAGGGCAAATATGAATGGAAAATATCAAGGAGTACAAAAAAGGCTTTTAGATATAAATTCTAGAGATTTTTTTACTCTTTGTGGTTGTCATAGTTTAAATTTAACACATGGCCAATACTTGTGGTAAAACGCGAGACTTTTTTGGAATCGTTCAACATATTTTTACATTATTTGCAAATTTCACCAAAAGATGGCAAATTTTGAAAGATAATATTAAAGGATTGACATCATTATCAGCCACTCGTTGGAAAAGTCGAGTAGATAGTGTTAAGGCAATAAGGTTTCAAATAATTGAAATTCGAGAAGTTTTACTTCAACTTGCAGAAACTGATAATGATTCAAAGATTCAAAAATTAGAAGCGAAGCTCAGTCTTTAGCTCAAAGTGAGCTTGGTGATTTTGAGTTCTTAGTGTCCATAGTCCTTTGGTATGATATACTATGTTCTTAACTTAGTAAGTAAGGATCTGCAATCTGAAGATATGTATATTGATGTTGCTATTGAAAAAGTAAAAGGGATTGATATCTTTTTTTGAGAAGTACAGAAAAACAGGTTTCTCTGATGCTTTAGCTACAGCTAAACAAATTGCCATTGAAATGGATATTGATCCTGTATTTCCCAAAAGACATGACATTCGAAGAAAAAAACACTTTGATGAGAATTCATGTAATGCACCAACATTTGTTGGAAGTAGAGTCATTTAGAGTAAACTATTATATATATATATATATATATATATATATATATAATCAATCAATTGCTTCACTCAATAAAAGATTTGCACAATATCAAGAGTATGAGAATATTTTTGATTTCATGTTCACATCTGAAAAGTTACACTCATTGGATAATATGAGCCTAAAGTCTTGTTGTAGTCAATTTGAAGTTGCACTTAAGAATGATGAGCAGTCAGATATTGATGGTTATAAGTTATTTGTAGAGTTAAAATTACTTAGAGAATTATTGCCTAAGAAAAAAATGGAACCTCTTGCTGTTTTAAATTTTTTTAAAAGGTATAGTCTGTTTTCCTAATGAAGTGATTTGCCTACAGGATCTTGTTGACCATTCATGTCATTGTTGCATCTGCCGAACACATCTTTTTCAAATTAAAGCTTTTGAAGTCATATTTACGCTCTACGATGTCATAAGAAAGGCTCACGAGATTAGATTTGATTGCTATAGAGAACGATGTACTGAAAATAATTGATTATGAAGACTTGGTGGATGATTTCACTTCAAAAAATGCTAGAAGGATTGCCACGGTCAAGTGATAGTTGACGTTTTTTGTATTACTTGCAATCAAATAGCTTTTCAGGTGTAATAGTACAATTGTCTAGATGATATTTTGCTACTTATATTTATAAAATTTATTTTGTCATTGGAGAGGGCCTCTTTTTTAAGATTAACACATGGCCTCAAAAAAGTTCCAGACGGCCCTAAGCACAAGGGCAGAGAGAAAGAAGAATTTTGAAGGAAGAGATAGAAGAATATGTTCACTTGGATTATATTTCTCCTTCATTTTGTTTAGAGTTCTCTCCTTAACTCTTTTTATCATGAATATGTGTTATATTTTGGATGATTTTATGATTTTTATTATGAACTAGTTCTATAAAGTTGAGTTTTTTATGGAACCCGAGCATAGGACTATTGATATTTTGTTAAAGAAGTATTATTATATGTACTTCTACAGTTTATTCATTTAATTTTTTTTTTTCATGCTAATACTTGCTATTGTTTAATCATCTTTAATAAGGTAACGAGTTAATTATAATACCGAGAGTGTTATAGTTAATTGACATATAACTTGAGTGGTGCATGTTTTTTTTTGTCAAGGAATGGTGCATGTTTATATCTTTTGATTATAATACTGTTACAGTATAGACATATATTGTGACCATGCATCACTTGTGAATTGGTGCTTAGTTATATTTTGAAGATTAAATTAGCGTAGACATGTGTTAGTTTGTTTTATAGAAATTATATCATAGTAATTTCAAGAGGAACCTATGACCATTGAGTTATAACTAGTGAATTGTGGATTCTCTGTAGTATAACGTAACTATTTTAACGATTTTCACGTGCTTGGGGAAAGTAATTATCCTGACATATTTTCTCATATTTGATTCTCTTTACAGGATAATTGGTTATTTGATTTAGTCCTTATGAATTAGTTTAGTTATAAAAATTTTCAATCAATAACCAAAGTGTTAGATTTTACCTGCGATTATATGATTTTACAGTTGTTGGGAAACAATATATGGTATTCATCACTCCCTCAGTCTCGTTCATCTATTTATATTTCTGAGAGTGTCTGACACGCATTTTAAGGTACATATAAAATATAGTTATGTAATTTATTTTTTAAAAAATTCTGAAAAAAAAGTTGAATGTTTAAATATTTATTCAGAAAAATAAAATTTTAAAAGTAAATTACAAAACTATATTTTATATGTACTTTATTGGAAATTGAGAAGGATTCTAGGAGATTTGTTTCTATATTTATGAATGTTGATTA
>PHNY01184245.1:19731-37393 GCA_003724115.2 Anethum foeniculum | reverse complement strand
TTTATGCATGCCCCAAAAGTTATTCATATGAATGCAGTTGATCGCATATTAGAGTATCTAAAAAGTTCACCTGGAAGAGGAATTTGGATGCATAACAATGGGCATACATCTATTACTGCTTATACAGATTCTGATTATGACGGAAGCTTCGTTGACCGTAAGTCTACAACCGGATATTGCACCTTTATTGGAGGTAATCTGGTAACCCAGAAAAGTAAAAAACAAAGTGTTGTTGCTAGATCTAGTGCCGAAGCTGAATACCGAACAATGGCTTCCACGACATGTGAAATTATTTGGCTTCGAGCTTTATTGAAGAATTTGGGGTTTGTTTCATCTGAACCAACAAAGATGTATTGCGACAATCAGGCTGCTATCCAAATTGCCTCGAACCTAGTGTTTCATGAAAGAACAAAACACATCAAAATAGATTGTCACTTTGTTCGAGAGAAATTAGAAGCAAACGTTATTTGTACTCCCTTTGTTCGCAGCAACCAACAACTAGCTGACGTGTTTACCAAAGAATTAGCCCCTGCCAAGTTTCATGAGCTGTTATCCAAGTTGGGCTCAATTGATGTCTTCGCACCAACTTGAGGGGGAGTATTGGAAATTGAGAAGGATTCTAGGAGATTTGTTTCTATATTTATGAATGTTGATTGACATAGTATAGTTACATGTGATATGTATTAGTCTGCCTTGATTGATGGCACTGACATTGATTCCTCAGACCTATATAATGTATCGTGTGACCTCTCCATTGACACATTACGAATAAGGAAACCATCTCCTCTCTTCTTCTGTGCAGTAGGCAATGCCGAAGCACGTAAATCATCTTGTTACTTGTCATGTTTATATTTACTAGTATTTCATTTCTTACTTTAAAATACGTGCCGAACACTCTCTAAGAAACGTAAACAAATGGGAAGAACGGAGAGAGTATTATATTATTTGCTGACGATGGTGTACACTTGCACGTCTACATTTTACTCAACAACACTACATCGAGGGGTCTACCCTGTAATGAAGTTACCATGTACCAAAAGAATGTTCACGAGTCATATCGATAAATTAAGTTGTCAATAAGTCTCAAAATTGTATAGTAAAGTGCACTTCACGATATTATTATATAGTATATTGTATACTATATTATTTGGACAAATTCAATCAATTTTTGGAATTCACGACATGAGAAATTAGTCAAATTTCTAGGGTTCAAAATAAACAAATTACTAAATATTTTCAAGAGATAGATACCGGAACAGCTGTAGAATTCACAACTTGGTAAGTTGATCAATTTTTTGCGATTCGAAATTGAAAAATTACTCCCTCCGTCCCACTTTATGTAAGGTGATTTGACTAGCACGTTTTTAAGAAATGTAAAGTAGACTAGAATATGAACCATTAGAATAAGATAGTGGAGTTTAAAGTAAGTGTATTATATAAATGAGTGGTTGTGGTAATTTTAAAAAAATGCTATAAATGAAAGGTTCATTGTTTTTGAGACATCCAAAAAAGAAAAGTGGCTCACGTAGAATGGAATGGAGGGAGTACCGAATACTTTTAAGCGATCAATAATGAAGCAGTTGTGTACTTGTAATGGTCCCGTCTCTGCAGAACACAGGTGACAAGCTCACAATCAAAACTTAGAAAGAAATTTATATAAAAACGGCTACAAGAAAAGTTGAAAAGATCGGAGGATATGGTCTAAACCGCACATTACTCTTTCGAGTATAGACAAATTATGTTATTACAAAATAAAACAATTTCATAAAAAGGATGGACCCAGTCTTCTATGTTTGTGCACACCACCTCAATTAGTTGTTATTAAAATTTTATTTTACAATTTCAAGAACTCTCTCTAAGAAGTAAATATTATTTTGTGTTCTTGTATTTTATTTATACACCTTAAACACTCACAAATTTACCGGTACTCCTTCCGTTTTTAGTTGTCATATTTGACTGTTGATCGGTTATTAACAGTTGTCATATTTGACTGTTGATCGGTCAAATTAACTAAAATTTGACTGAAATTTATAAATATTTTATAATTAAAAAAATAAAAAAATTATACTATCGGAAAGTAAATTTAATTTATTTTGATATATAATTTTTAATTTTTTAAATAATATAAAAATAATTTTTAATTATTAATTAAAGATTGGTCGAACTTGATCGATAGAATAGAAAATATGACAACTTAAAAGGATGAAGGGAGTGCTATTTTACAAACCGTTTTAATATTGTCATTAGCCTCAAAAATCAAAGGAAAAAGATGAAAGACATTTACTTCTTTGTGTTTTCAACTCATATCTAGCAATTTCACCGTTAATTGGCCGCTTCTCAATCCGATTGGTTGTATTTTGCACTACTTCCCTCGTTCCTTGTTCCTAAAATAATACTCCCTCCCTCCAGTTTATTTGTCTTCTTTGATTTTTTGCGGTCAAATTGACTCAATTTTTACTATAAATTACACATCAATTTTTTTATTATATTAAAAAATTATAAAAATACATATTAAAGCAAATTACACGTACTTTTTAGTAATATAAATTTTATAATTGTTTTCAATTATATACTATATGAAATTTTCGGTAAAAGTTGGATCAATTTGATCATAAAAAGTAAAATAAGACACATAAATTGGGACAGAGGGAGTAGTCGCTTTGACATTTATACGTGTAAAAAAGACATATTTATACATATTATTTTTTCAAAATTTCTTTTTATATTTTTTAAAGAAGTAAAATTTGAAAAAATATGTATAAAATATTTTTTTAACACCTCAAATTAAATACAGACTTTTATTTAGAAATGGAGGGAGTACATTATTAGTATGTATTATTAGTATGTAGTCATTTTTTATCTATTAGGTGGGATCTTGGGCTCGCAAGCGACTCGTATTTTAATTATTATCTATATATTATTTATATGTTATATACTGTAACTTCCAATATTCTCACTTATTCAGATTCTTATCAATATTTTACTTCACATTTGCCCTAAAATGCAATGCTGTCAAGATTCAAACAAAACTATAGCACAGATACAAGAACCTTTGTTATTGTCATCAATGTTTTTAATAAGCAGGACATATACAGCAGATAATGTATAAAATTATGATCAACACTCCTGGAAACTAACGAAAATCTGAATCTTCTACAAGTCCTGCCATGGTTCTAACTATTTTAATCAGCCAGCCATACACAGCAAGAACAACAGGCTGGTATTCAACATAAGTTGTACCGAAAACTTGTGATCTATAGATATCTTGTTCGAAAATTTGAAAAAACTCGAAATGCCATCACCTTGGATATCCGAATATGCGCTTCAACTCTCCATAGATGCCTGCCTGGATTCAGTAGCTTCATCCTTTCCTCGACTCTTCGTCATTGTCACTGATATATAATAAAACGTTTTCGTATATACTAAATTGTTCACAAGTTGTTGTCTAAAATAAACAATCTAAAACTTTTTTAAGGAAAAAAATTGAGAAGTAATGGATGAAGTAGCAGTAACATCACCTGTTGAAGTACAGAAGGTGGTAGTAATCCAGGATGCATCAAGAGAGGTTAGTTGGAGCGCGATCCGATACGTGATGACAAATACCAAACTGCTTAAATCTGGAGATGAGCTCATACTCATTCCAGTCCTTCACCAGGTTAATAATCCTAGTACGTTATCTTTCACCACAGCTAGAAAAAAGTGTAAGGTTCTCTTGCGTGTTTTTGCCTCTGTTTGCATGTAGACGGTATTTTTGTTGCCAATCTGTCAATCGTATAAATTTATATACTCGCACATCCATGTATTGAGACTTGAACCTTCAATCTTCTGTTGTTAAGAAAGGAGGCACCGAAGCATCTAAGTAGAAGTAGAAGAAAAATCGTGCAGTTTGAATACATATGCAGAATCCTGCAAATTCATCGTGCAAGACATGCATAATCCTGCAATTTCCCTGCACAAGACATGCAAAAAATCGAACTTAATTCCAGGCAAATGTAGCATTTAGTACATTTGATATGAACTTTGAGGCTGAGCTCAACTGTATCAGATTTAAATAGAACTGGACTCGAGTCTAATGGCACCATTCACAAAATATTTTGATTCGGTTGAGTTGTCAAAATAATTCTGCATCCACTCAGCTCAATCATGTTCTAGTTTCAAAGTCTATTTACTTTACCTTTTCGAATTGCTATTTCATGTCATGCTCTGCAATATGTTGTTTTTAACCTTTAATCTTTCTGTGTTCTCTTTCTTCCCTTGGTATAATGTATCTATATACACAGTGGGGTACAAAAACAAGGTAGATTCCAGTTCCATGTTTGGATCCAACTCAAAAATGGTAGGGGAAGAAGTTTCGAGAATAGATGAGCTGTATCGAAACACTGCAGACATGAAGCAAATATCCAGGCAATGTGAAAAGCAAAAGGTATATTATATATAATCTTGTTCCGAATTACTATCATTTGATAGTAAACTTTCAATTCTACCTTTTAAAACAGTGATTTAAGCTAGTGAAATATAATAACAAAATCAAAACAAGATTACCATGATTTGGTAAACCATTACTGAGATATTAGAAAAACAAACATACCCCTTATATTGCAAGGCTGACAAGATCAACCCCTCTATCCGAATTGTCAGATAAGGTTGGTCTTGAAGGTATATGCTGGACAATCGCCAAGGGTGGTTGCAATAGAAGCTGCTTTAAAATTTGAGGCAACATGGGTGGTACTCGACAGGTAATACATATTAGTTAACGTTCAAGGTCTTAAGATGATTGTTTACTTGGAGGGGTTTTAGGTTTGAATGTACTCTTGAGAACGTAATTATGTTTCACATTACATATTCTACGATATAGGCAGATGAAGAAAGACAAGAAATACTTTATGGAGACGCTGTCATGTGGAATTTCCAGAATGAAGCGTGACAACACCATTGAAAAACTAAGAGGGCCTAAAACAATAGACAACACCATACTTGTGGGAGAAAAAAGCACTGGTGGTTATGTATCTTATGGTGAAATGATACCAGGAAGCCCTAACAATGATCTTTCTCCACAGAGTAAGTGGCACTTAATCAATAGATAAGTTCTGGATGTTGTTTACAAGAAGCTGCCTAGTGATAATCTTTATCAAACTTATGCAGACTCTCCATCTGCCCAAGAACTAGCCTCTGGCAATAAACCAAGTTTTGGTGATATTTGTAAAGTACCCCAACTGGATTCACATCGCAAATCATATGTATCATCTTCCAAGTCATCATATAGTACTGATCAAACGATATGGTCGAGTATAATTTCAAGCTCAGAAAGTACAAGCAATACAGAAGGCTCAAGTTCTAGTTTCATTGAAGTAAAGAGTTCCTCATCAAACTTCCACAAGGACCAAAAATATCTTAAGCTTGTTGCAAAAGAAGTAGAGAAAGAGCAGGAATTCCAAAATGCTCTATGTTCGATTTGTAAAAACAGACGACCAAAGGCTGGATGGAAGAAGGATTTCAGTTACGCAGAGCTTCATGAAGCTACAGATGGGTTTTCGGACAAAAATTTCCTATCAGAAGGTGGTTTTGGATGTGTGTACAAAGGAAAGCTGAAAAATGGACTACAGCTTGCTGTCAAACAGCACAAAGATGCAAGCTTCCAAGGAGAGAAAGAGTTCAAATCTGAAGTTTATGTATTAAGCAAGGCAAGGCATCAAAATTTAGTGATGTTGCTTGGATCATGCTCAGAAGGAAGCCACAGGCTACTTGTGTATGAGTACGTCTGTAATGGCTCACTTGACCAACACTTATCAAGTAAGAGATATATTACTTTTAACACATAATGTAGCTTTTTTAATGTAGCTTGATTGAGCATATAAGCTGAAATATAAGTCCGAAAAGACCTGAACTTCAGGATAGACGTCAAATATGTGCCTACTTTTTCCTTGACTTTTAGCTCAGTTTAGACTCATACAAAATGACCCATCTAAACTCAATGCTGATGTTATTCATTTGTTCAATTATAATTTCAAAGATTAAAATGTTTTCATATCCTGTGAAGTTAGGAGTCAAAGCTAGCTCAAATTATAATGAAGAGGGATTTTTGTTTTTAATGTGCAGAACACACCAAGAGACCTTTGAATTGGGGCAAAAGAATAAAAATAGCATTGGGAGCAGCAGAAGGTTTAGAGTTTCTTCATAAAAACAAAATTATTCACAGAGATGTGAGACCGAACAACATTCTCGTAACTCATGATCACGAGTCACTGGTAACACTCTAATCTCCAAATTTAAGTTTTAAAAATTTGAAATGAGAAAACCACAGCACTTTGGTGTTCTCACTGCAATGCTGTTTATTTACATTTCTAGTTAATACTAAATTGTCAGGATACTGCATGATATATATTAGAAAAATGAAAGAATTGAATTTACCTGCCATTTTAGCATAGGGAGATGCATGATTTATATTGACATGCGAATCAAACACTGCAGCTAGGAGATTTTGGCCTCGCAAGAAATCAATACGATGAATTAGAAAACCCCTCTGAGAACAGTGTTGTTGGTACTCTTGGATATCTGGCTCCGGAATATGCAGAATGTGGGAAAGCATCAACCAAAACAGATGTATATTCATTTGGGGTGGTTCTGTTGCAGTTGATCACAGGACTAAGGACCACAGACAAGGCTCCCAGTCTTGTGGAATGGGTAAAAACTGCATTATGCACGTTTGTTCTTGTATTAGAGAAAAAGACTATAATACCTATATACATGCAAGCACATTAAACACTAACAGTTAACTATCACTACAGAGACTCACTCAAACAATTGTTAAGTTAAAAAAGTTTCAAATTTAACTAGTAGCTGTAGAAATTTTGGTGTTAAATGTGTATGCAAGAGGAAACATATGGGACAGAATGGTCCCTTTAACTAGCAAATATGTATACATATTAACCGTTCTAAGATTTTTACAAATCGTTAATATTGTTACAGGCCAGACCACTCCTGAAAGAAAAGAACTACCCGGATTTAATTGACAGAAGGATCGGAGACTCCTTCGATGTTCACCAACTGTTTTGGATGGTGCGGCTTGCAGAAAAATGCCTAAGCCTAGACCCTTCAAAAAGATACAATATGACAAGGGTAAGTTCTAATATAATACATTAAACTTATGTTAGGTAAACAACATGGAATCATACTATTTTTCATAGTTTTTGGTAGGGCACTGACCAGAAGAGCATTTTAAGTAATTTGGGTGTTTTAATTAGTGTACCTATGAATCTTCGTAGTTGATATTTTAAACAGACCAGGGTTAGCTTTCTAACATTCATATTATTGTACATGTTTAAGTTACAAAACATATATAAATGCGTCTAGTCAAGCTGACCTGATAGTATCACTTATTAATATACATACTTACGATGCGTGTAGTTATAATTCTGATGTGATAAGAAAATTACATTTATGTGTAAATATCGGTTTTAGAAACAAAACTGCACCACTAAAACCGAATCTCTCAACCAGTTTTTGGTTCGGTTTTGCTTTCTACTTTCAGAAACTGCAACTTTGTTTCGTTGCTGTTTGAGCACTAAAACCGCACCATGCACATAAGAATGGAAAGAAATAAAGGAAAGGACTATTCCTGGAGCAGAAATGTTATTGAGTCGATATAGGTATACCATCAATACAGTTCATAACACTTGAGAAGTGGACGTTTCAAGTATGATGTCAGGGATGAAAAGGTCGATAGTCTTATATCATTTTATATAGAGGCACGATGATATGATAGTAAATTAGAATGCTCAGGCCTATTTTGCATACCGAAAGATTAGGATGTGTTTACCAGTTAAACATTTACTCTACTGGTTTTGGGTGATGCCATACCTGGTTATTGGATAATATTTTCTTCATATGTAAATTAAAGATAGAAGCAGAACATGACAACATCAACTACTTATGATATATACTCTTTATGCTCTCAAGATTACTAGAGTTGCCTAAGCTATTTTGTGTAATCCCACAAATGTAGCTGCACAAGCTTCTGTAGCTTTACTAATCTGAAGATACTTAGGCTCTGTTCGCTTAGATTGCATGATATAGGCGGAAACACGTGAAAAAATGTGAATATATGAAGAGAAGTATGGAAGAGGTGACTGAAGTACAGTGCAATATTTTTGGAGGATCCGAGAGGGAAAAGGAAGTTCAGTAGTTTTTGAACTTAGAATGAATGAATGAATTTTAGTACAAATTGATGAAGCAATGTTAGTATAGATTGATGAAACATAAGTACATAATGAGCGAAGGAACAGGTAGTATTTAGATTCTAAATTTCATTCTATTCCCATATTATTACTTTTCATCCAACCGAACACAACCTTGGACTACCAGAAAGACACCATATTTCCCTATGTTACTCCAAATTATTCGCTATGTTATTCGGAATCGGCTAGAAGAGTCTAACATGGATATATGTCCGAGAGTTGGACTCAACAATATTTTGAAATGTACTCTTGTTTTTTGCAAGGTCAAGTATCCAGCACGTATACTGAAGGTAAAATGAAGAGTCCCGGTAACAAAGCTTGTTTCCTCGTGGATAGAATTTTTTTTGAATAACATCATATGATTAAGTCTTCTGTTGGCACTCACCTTGTATGTATCCTTTTTGTTATCTCCCTCAAACAATTAAGACAAGTCAAGAATTCCCAAAGGTCAAGTAGATCTGGTTAAAAATTATTACTTTCTGAATATAGGATTACAATCATTAAGCTTCTTTTACTATTTTACTTATTTGATATTTAAGTTGAATAGCTTCAGGATAGTTTTGATATATAATTTCATAACTGCAACATGTATACTACATAAGAAGGCTATGGGGGTCATATCAGAGTTGTATTTTTCCAATTTGTGTCAATATTGCAAAAATCCTTTTATCTTCTTCATAAAGATGTGTTTGTTTCCTGTACACATTTGCAGGTGGTTAATGCTTTACACTACATAATGGAGGGCAACACAAGCTTCATCAAGGACTTCTCTCCAACACAGTCAGATTCTGTGAACAGCACAACAGAATCAACTCAATCACAAGTTGGTTCTAGAACAAATGAACTGAAGGAAGCCAGTGAACAAGGCAAGAAATCAAAAATAGACGATGTATCTGCAAGTTCTAAAACTGTAGTTTCTGTTGCTGAAGATCATTTTTTTTATGAAGAAAGTGATGCAGTTGCTCTAGAACGAAACGGACTGCTTTACAATGATATGATCATCTAATTCTGTACTTTTTCCCTGTTACCTTTCAACTCAATACATTTTCAGCTACGTTTATTAGCCTAAATATTTGCCGACTCAACCTATTAGTTCATTGTACAGGTAATGGAGACTGAAACAAAGTGTTGATTGTTCATGATTCGTTGTAACATGGAACTGAGGTTTACCATTACATACGCATCACAACATTTTCTACTCATTTCAATAGCTTAGAAACTGTTCAAAATCTCATGCTATACTAGTTTTAAATTATATTTATATCACATATATGGAGGGGTTGCCTAGATGCCAAGGTGATCTAGCATGAACATGAGTTCTACCACCTTGAGTCCTGTATTTTAGGCGAGGCGCCTTGGACAATGTTCTACCACCTTGAGTCCTGTATTTTAGGCGAGGCGCCTTGTACAATTGGCGCCCTTGGACGTCTTAGCTAAGCAACATTTGAAGTTTCCCCCCATGAGGCTTGACCTGGATTGGAAAAAGTTCTATGACTATTTTATTTTTGCCAAAGTTCTGCGACTAAATACTTGTATATATATCTATCTATTTATATCACAGATTTCTATTCGAGCTTTGCTATTAATTCAGGCCTTTTTTCTTTTCGACAAGCTTCCAACTGACTGATAACTGCAGGCTCTAAAGTCACAACTTGATAACATTTTCTCTTCCAAACTTCATATCTTTTAATATCTCCTTAAAAGAAAGACTTCCTGAAATAAAAATGTTCAATTCTTCTTGTATATGTTCATGTTTCTTAGCAAACACAACTCTGTTTTTTTTTACAGAATCTTTCTTACCCGAAAAATATAATTTCTCAAAAAATTTAAACTGCAACTACTTTAGGGTGGTTGGTTATTTTATGTTTTTAAGAGAAGAAGCATACCTTCTTACTACATAATTCGTAATTATATATTTTATATCAGTCCTTGGCTCCTTGCTCATGTTTTCATTCTTTCTACAGATATCTGTAAAAAATGTTCAATAAATTACAAAATAATTTTCTTTTTCACTTAATTACTTTCTTATGCAGTAATTATTCATTACAAATTTTCTGTCATATAAAATATATTCAAATGCAAAACTATACAGGTTTTAGAAGCTTATACTATAAGTTGTTGACTAAGCCTAACACAGGTGTTTAAAAATTTGACACATAACTTGTTAACTAGGATCTAAAGAGACTATACTGTACACCAACTAGCTAAATTATAGTTTCTGCTCTCCAGAAGCTGCAACATTGTGGGATAATATATATGATCAAACCAAGTTCAACTAGTCAATATATCTTACTCCTGAATGTTGTTAATCTATGGCCTGACCTGCGAAATGGTGGGAATATATATAGGATATAATGATTCATTTTAAGTGGATTTGATCGACTAAATTACTCGGAAAGGAGAAAAGAAAGAAGAAAAAATAACTATCCAGCTCTAATTGTGTTTACCAATTAAATCTTTGAACTCCCTTCAGTTTAGAATGATATTAATCTTTTACATAGTTACTTTCGGAAGATTTTTGAATATTGTTTAAAGGAGAAATTACTTAAATTAAAACTAGCTTTACTACAAACCTATATAGTTTTTTTTTTGTCAGAACAAACCTATATAGTTTATATCAGCAAAAAACTCTAAATTTATTCACCAATTAAAACTATATAATGAATTCAAATTCGAGTATGATGATAGAGGGGGAAAATCAGTAATCTGGAAGACTGAAAACCTCGGCATGTAAATCAAAGTCAGGAGATGTAAAACGTCAAACAGTGAGCATGTGTATACCAGATTAATGCGTTATCAATATGTAAAGCACTGTTCACCTGTTAACTTTATCCTGGCTGCTGCTTGCTGTAGTCTTTTCGTAAGAGAAATGAGAAGTCTGTTTATCTTTCCTCATTACCATGCTATTTGGTATTCACAATATGTGCAGCGATCCTAGTATAATATAATTTTGTTTTTAGTATTGGCCTCATCAGAGATATTATTATCAAGAGCAATATCTGCAGGATTTCCGTTCCACAGTTTATCCTCTCTCCACTGGAATTTGATCCTCAATTTCCCATCTGCATCTACTCCAACAAAATGGCCTTTGCTGTCGTGTGTCTCCATCCCCCAACCCCTCCGGGAGCAACTATTCCTTCTTTCATCTTCACTTTGTCCCCCACTTTAAAAGGTCTGACCTGTTCCATCTCACATGCTTACAAATCCAAAGCTTCTCTCAAAAACAAAATGCCACCCAAAGATTGCCATCTTCAATTCGGTGCACCACTCCAATGCTAGAATGAGGTGAATCACCTCATTCTAATACTTAATGAGTTGAAGTTAAAAATGATGCTTTAATCATAACCAATCCCCAATGAAAAGTTTCTCATCCTCTACGAGCTCCACTTCAGATGTGTCAAGCATCCATGGTCTTGAGCCATATGATGCATATATACTTAACTTTCCATCTGCATCAATCGCCCATATGGTTCTAATACTTGTATGACTGTGCCAGGACCATCCAAACTTCAGCTGTCCTACATTAAGATCAACCCAAACTCGATTGCCAATCATAAGCTTATCAATTCTCTGAAGATGAGTGCAAGGCCCTTTCCATTGATCTTCCTCCCTGCAAAATCCTATGGAGACAGGTCCATCCCACTGATGTACTTCATAACCAATCCGTTGTACCACACCAATGCTACCTGGCCCAATACATTTCCAAGTACTTGCAGACTCACCCATCTTCACTCACTCTCCAACCTCAGATATCTGCTCTATCTCAGGATCTAGGGATCTCCTCTCCACACACCTGGCATCCCAATAGAGGCTACCCTCACTTATCTGTCAGCATTGACACAAGTTATAACACCTCTGGAATCACAACTTGCCCCTCCACAACCTCCCCCCCCCCCTCCCCCGGTTTCAACTAGTCCGTCTCTAAACCTGATATATTATCCATTCCTTAATGAAGGAACTTTCTCAACATCCATGTAATGAGTAATCCACTTTCCTTTTCGGAAACAGCATGCCAACTCCAGATAACTAATATCAGGTAAGCTATGCACAACTGCTAAACTTTCTTTGCCAATTCTATTCCAATCATAATATCAGATAGGACCCAAACTAGGTTTGGTCGGTACCCAGTCCCCAACTTCATATCCTGACAGTCGTTCTGCATCACCCCGGGAAACTCTGCACGATCTATGTCTTCCAGCTATTTTAACCTAATTATAAGTACCAAGGGCCAAATTTTCTCAGCAACTAAACATTACGAAATAATAAAAATAACAGATCAGAAGACAAATCTATAGACATTTTAAATTTTGGTTATAAAAAAATAATACTCAATATTAATAGAGAATAACTATCACAACAAAAGAAAAAGCTTTTATAACAGCCAAAACAAATTCTATACTGACCCCTTTGGGAAAAGGCTTTTCCTTTGAATTTAAAGGTCTTTGCACATCAGATTCTTAAAGGGGTTTATAGTGCAAAGTGACCTCTGGCGATCACTTCGCATATAACCAAAATAGTGATGAGATTTCTTACATTTAAGGTCCCATACATGTCGATTCTTAATATCTTTCCAAATGAGGCAGGACTTTCATTTGACCATCCAAGTCAGGGCTCAGTCACAGTTGGCATCATGTGAACCTCTTGTTCCACTTCAAAAGGTTGAACCTTTTTTACATCTATCACGGAGCAATTGAATGCTTTGCTTCAGAAAAAGAATGCAACTCCTATATCGCCAATGCTATTCCTTGTCATTTTCTCCCAACCGTATTTAGGAGATGAAACTGAAGCCTTCACTCTAACGGAGTCGCCTACCTGTTGACACTGGAAACAGCACAAAGATAAGGGTTTACAAATTTTCCATAAAAAAATAAATTGATATTGAGGAAGAAATTCACGACTTTACCAACTAAGTTTCACCTACAAATATGAAAGTAAAAATTAAGATGAAAACTAAAACAAATAATAGAGACACTCAACACATCTTTAGGTTCAAAACTGTATCATCTTAAGGTTTTGTCCACAAATATTCCAATGGAAAGAAAGAACAATGACTTACCCTCAATGAAACACTTGAGCTGCTTACATTAATAGATATACATGTATTGCATATAAACAAAATTACCTTGAAATCGTCAACTTTTTCCATGTCAGAAGGATCAGCCAGCCATTGTAGGGTCGATTGGGAATTTCAATTATAAGAAGACCATCAGTCTCTATGTCACTTGTTCTTCCGACACTTATGCGTTTCACCACCCCAGGCTCTGGAACAGAGCGCGTCAGACATACATGATCGCCTATTTTTAAGCAAAAGTAATTAAAATTTAGTTTCAAGATGAGACAAAAACATACCAATTCAATACATACTATGCTATAAAAGCAACCAATATCCATTATCCTGAATGGCTCCACAAGCTCAATTTCTTCTGGCTAGCAATGATATGGATTATTAAGATAGCTCAATTCCAGGTCTGATACAATAAACTATACCAATGCTCCGTGGTGTTACAGATCCAAATCTATGCTTAGCTGAAGTGATGGAGGGATGAATAAGAACGTAGTCTCCAACCTTAACTTCAACTCTTACCATTTCTGCAGTATCAACTTTCCATTCTCTAGAAGATCCAGGAAAACCAACATGTAGTTTCCACTATCCCATCATCAACATACAGAACTGTTCCAATGTTGTCACATGGTTGACCACACAAACCAAATCTGTAGAAACAAGGTAATCATTTATATTTCACAAATTGTGAATGCAATAGATTCTTATATTTGAATATACAAATCAAGCATATACAAGCTCAAATACCTTTTGGATTAAAAAAATTGACCTGTAATTAGACAACTAGCTTAAACCCTTGGAGCATCCCCAGTAACCGTCACGTATGAATCAAGCACCATTACCATATAAGACGTGTTGCAGCATCACGTATAGATTTATAAACAACAAAAGAACTAAAACAATATTTGCATGCCTATCATAAAATAAGCACATATAAATCCAAATTTTACATTACAATTATAAAAAGAACGGCACATCAACACAAATCCAGTCGTGCAAACAGGGTCTTTGTTTTGCTTGCAGTCAAGAGAAACACTATTTCTTGAGCGTTGAATAAAATGCAAATTACAGCCCGAATAAAAATATAGGTCATACAATCCAGCAACATCATAATAGTTGGTACAAGTTCCAGAGCCACTAGCTTTCAGGAATTAATTAAAGTTTACAAAACAGAACGGCAGTAGGAAAATAGTTTTGAAGCGCAGAGAAAATCTAATCATGTTTGTGGTTGTGTTTCCTGCTCTTCCTAGATCGTTTTTTGCCTCTTCTATCTCCTGAATCTGAATCATCTGAGCTGCTGACATCAGGACTAGAAACCGATCTTTCTCTCCTGCTCTTGCGCTTATGCCGTCTGGTGTGTTCCTCAGATCCATCTGAATCATCTGAATGTTTGTGACTTCGCCTCCTCTTTTCCTTCGTACTCTTTCTACGTCGCCGCCGACGATCGTCATCTCCATCAGATGATTCATCTCTTCTCTTTTTCTCTTTCCTTCTCCTCCGGCCACCATCATCATCTTCATCAGAATCACTGTCGACCCTTTTCTTGCTTCTCCTCTTCTTTGATCTACTCCTATCCTTTCTTCTTCTATAATCAGACTCGTCGTCATCAGAATCATTATTCTTCTTTCTAGAAGACTTCACTTTGTCAACAATCTTCTTCCCAAACTTCTTACTCTGGGCAATAGCCCTCTCTATTTCAGAGTCATAGTCTGAATCTGAACTCTCGCTCTCATCCTCAGAATCCTCCTCGGAATCTTCAGCGGCAGTTTTACCAAATAACGCTTTTCCGCTGCCTTTTATTTTCTCCAGTCCAGACATAACTGCCGCCTGAATTGCCTCAGGGTCTTTATCATTATTTTCATCCTTAATACTCAAAAAGTTTCTACATTGAAATGTAAGATGACCCACACGTCCACACTTCTTACATGCTCCACGAGAGTCATCCACAGTATTGCTAGTCACACGAGCAAGTGCGAGCAAACCCTGGAAGCTTGCATAAGCATTTTCACCCTCAGGTTCAGCAGCAGCATTAGAAGGCTTAGGCTGAGAAGACTTTTTATTATCTTCTTTGCTAGGTGCATAAGGGTCATAGCCTATAGCACTCTGCCAAATACCGTGGGTTTGAAGGGCAGCACTACTGTGTACTCTGTTGTTTG
Source organism: Anethum foeniculum (assembly GCA_003724115.2). Taxonomy (NCBI): domain Eukaryota; kingdom Viridiplantae; phylum Streptophyta; class Magnoliopsida; order Apiales; family Apiaceae; genus Anethum; species Anethum foeniculum. The sequence goes on along the minus strand of PHNY01184245.1, from coordinate 21,941 downwards.
CGGGCATACGAACCCTGCCTGCTGTAGCCGGCATCTTGAGAAAATTGAAAACCTGCAATATTAAGACTGTCAGTATTCTACTTCATTAATCACAAAACAAAGATATTTCAGAAAACAGTAAACCCTATGCTACGTTTAGTTGGAAGGAACAAAATTAGGCGGAAATGAGAAAAAGGTAATTATTAATAATTCATGCTCCTCCATTCCATTCACAAACTTATACAAGTCTCATGAAAAATTAGTCTCAATAATTTTGGGAATGAATGCCTCATTCCTACTTCTAATCAATTTCTTCCCAAATATTATCATGAAAAAGGTTTACACTCATTCTTTTCACTCTTTGCTCTTGCATTCTGTCTTACACATACAATATGATAGAATAATTTTAATTCCATTCTTTATGACCAGAAAAGGGATGTAAACTATGCAACTGAACATGTAAGAAATAAGAATGCTTGTCAGCAACAAAGTTTTTTTTTTCAAATAAGAAAACTAGAACAAGACCTATATTCATAATTCATCACACTTAAAACAGGAGATATCCATTAATAGCCCTCCCCCACTTCTTCTCGACTTCTTCAAATCAATAATAAAGAAAAGAGTAGATACTAAGGGGGCGTTTGGATTGTGATTGAGAATCGGAATCGGGAATGGGAATGAAGGGTATGGGCATGGGAATGATATGGAATCCCAAGGGGTGGGAAGGGTATGATTTACCCACCTTGAGGGAATGAGGTTCCCATTCCATACACCAAAATTACAAATCCAAACACTAATGTATGGGATTGAGGTTCCGATTCCCGTTAACCGGGCTCATTAACCATGAACCAAACGCCCCCTAAGAATTCTATATCAACCATCAGCTATATAACTATATTATCAGGTTACTTATACTTGCTCTAAATACATATTTTTAAACTCAGGCAAATAAGAAAATAGCAATATAATGGAAATTCAGTAGCGAATAATAAATGGTTGTCAAGGGAGTTCGATCAATGCATATATATACTTTCATTCAAAAACAGGTACAAAATTAAAAATTTAACTTATCTCATTCTTAGGTTTAATAAAAAACTCAACACATACAAATCAAATAAAGAATAGCTGCCCAGATGGGTCAGTGATAAAAGAAGATATTAAAGTTAGGTGAAAGTACACTAACAAAATACAGTAGCATTCGTAGGATGGTTGTCAAGCAATTTCAGCGAATTCATTTTACCCAAAAACAAATATACATAATTAAAAACATAGATAGCAACGTCACGAGCACTTGGGTATGTTTTTGGGAGAAATGACTAAATCCTCGAGTTCCAATTCAATTTAAACACATGTAATTCACTTTACATTTAACTCCGTAACCCATACCCTTTATTCTTCTTCACGTACCCGTCTCACATACTTAACCGTCAACGCTCAGAAATGGGTAACCACACTTAAACATTCCGAAAAAACACGTAAACTTTGCAAAACATTGTCCGAATCCAGCTCTTCGACACATATCCATAATCCAATCCCTATTAAACACTTACATCCGACCCGGGCTAACAAACATATCCAAGCATAACCAAATCAGGACAGCTAAAATTCAATTCAAAACTAAACCTAATAGTACAAATCAAGAACACACAAACAACATAAATAAACATTTACAACACATAATGGGTATGGCTGCACATTCAAATAAAATCAAATAAAGTATGAATTCAAGATAAATAAATACAAAGTGGGTATGGCTACAAATAAATCAAGAATCAAGACTGAATCAAATCCCCAATTAAGCCCAAATCAAGAAACCATGAAATTATATATTTGAAAACTAAAATAATGACAACCCAGATATTAAAGTGGATAAAAGGGCTTACAGATTGAAGATCGGAGAAGAAGAGGAAGAATTGGCTGCCCAAGAACACGAATGAGAGCAATTTTCTCTGTAGCGAGAGTATAATATATAATAATATACGGCTAAAAAGTATTGGCTACAATATAAATCTTTTTGAAAAAAAAATAAAATCTAGACGTAATACTAGCTTATTGCGTGCTTCTTTTTTAATATATTTATTAACTTAATATAAATATTAATAATACTAGCTTATAACCCCGTGCGAAGCACGGGCGAGCTTAATCTTGTCCAATAATTTTTTATATTATATTGACATATATACTGTAAACATTCTATTTATTAAACTTGTGAGTTACAGATGTCACGTAAG
>PHNY01184139.1:1053-20402 GCA_003724115.2 Anethum foeniculum | reverse complement strand
ACATTGTAGAGAATAAAATTAGCTATCTCCCCATATTTTTAAAATAATTTTTGACCGTATAGATTATTTTATACGGATTTTACAAGATAAAAGGTCGATAAATGCAATAATAAGTATAAAACCATTTTAAAAGGCATAACCACTTAAATAATTTGCACTCCTATTTTTAAAAAGTCCCTAAAATTAAACAAGAAATAATAAAATAAAAATCGTGATTTTATCACATTCCGAAAATTTTATAAAAATGTTTAAAGATATTAAAAACTCTATTTTTCACATAATAATTCATTTAAAATTTATTTTAAACAAAGCCGATAATGCACATAAACACGTACTAGCCACAAAAGCACGTAACCAACATATTCACATAATTTCATATCCAAAAATCATGTAACCCAAAAGTTTCAAATAATCATATATTTTATTATAATAATAAACGCGTAACACGTAACAATTAAGGCCAAACCTAACTCGAATTGAAATAAATCAAATAATATCTCACAAAAATAATAATAAAATTTCCGGATATTACATGTTTAGTATGTAATTCCACAAGGTTGTGCTATATATCAAATACAACAAGATGTTTAATGATAAAATGAATGATTCTTATGTATACTGCACTACAGAAGAGATGTTCCGCCAAGTAGTTGCTCATACACTTTAACTGCAGTGATAAAGCCTAATTTCACTGAGCTGTAGGTGCATCAGAGGTCCATATATTTTTGCTAATTCTTTGAGACAAGACGTGAAATTTTCCCTATATAATTTACAATGCAATTAAGAAAAAGAGACTGGATGACTGCACAAATTTATTTAATCTTGTAATTAGAAAAAAAGGTTTATTTCATTCTGAATGACAGCAAAAGCAGTGATAATGATGCCAATTTGCCATAGGATTCAAATAATTTTGAGTAAAAAACAGAGCTAAAGATGCGGCACATACTACTCTGAATATGATCACAAAAACAATCATTTGTAAGAAATAAAAAGCTGAATACACTTATATGTATTCCCTTGTTAAATTTTATAAATTTCATATGTATTTCTTGTTGCATTATATAATTTTTTTTACGCCATAATAAAAGGATTACATAGTTTCTAATATTTTATCTATAGAAACATTGGATTCGATTGCAGTCCCAACATACCACAATAGCCAAAACAAAACTCAAGAAAAAAATTAAACATAAATCAACACAACCCATTATTTACTAGATCTATACAAGTCATTTCGATCCAGGCAGAAGGAAGTTTGATTCCTATAATATGATGTGTTTACTTTCAGCAACTCATATGCACCTGTAACGAGTACATGAGACAATAACCTCGATAAAGCAAAAACAGTCCAACTACGAAATCATTCTGCTTTTACGACTCCTCAACAACATGAACACTAGCAAGCCATTAAGGTTTCTTCACATATAGAAAGGTTGAGTGCAACTGTACAGTTAAGATCACTAGCATTTAGAGAGACTCAAAATTTAATCTTTTTTTCCTTCTAAATTTAAGTAATTATTATCTGAATATGTCCTCCACAACATAAGTCAATGAAAAATATGAACTAGAATCTTCAAGCTCTGGAGAATAATTCCATAGCAGAAAGAAGTTAAGGAGGTAGGCCTCATCGTCTTTTTTTTCCCTTTTTGTTTATCATTTTAAGTGCTAGACCTTATGGCTATTTTGATCTAGATGGATCAAGTACATTTATTTTCCTATTAGTGGCTTTCACTTGTCAGTGAATTAAAAGTAATTTTTTTTATAGTTTCTTCCTTTTATGGAACAACGTCCTAATTGAAGCTGCGCTTTGTAACATAATGATTGGGTGCTTGTTTCTTGCTCTAACTTTATCATGTCACTATTAGCAATCTATAGAACAAGCGGGATACAAGTAGCATCGATCTTGTTCAGACTCTAAGTTTCCAGGGCGAGACAAAGATGATGGTGTCCATCGTAGTGTTGTCTCTGGCAAAAAGATCTTGTTAAAGCTTGACAAGTCAAAGGAGGACAAAGTGGGGGAGAACAGTAGCGATGAATTGCTCAAATTCTTGAATTCAAGTTACGACTGATTAGGCAAGTACTCCACTATATCAACTACTATTACAATTATGATGAGATTAAATTTCCCCTACATATGAACTTGCAATTTTTTTGTTTTACTTTATGAATATTTGTTTTAATCTTAAATGGAGCTTTCAATTTGAGTAGAAAGCATATGTAGGCTTTGAATTCATGTATTATAAAGAATTATTGACTAAAAAATATCCACAGTAGAGCAAAAAAAAATTGTATTCAAAATCAAAAATTTTAATTAGAAAAAGAAATGTGCTCAAAATCAACTTGATCAATCAAATTTCAGAAATGTACAATGCTACTGTACTGTAAACAGAATACTCAAAACAATCTAGCAGCTTTTGTTCTTCTGGTCACCGGTGAGGGCATTGCTCCCAGAACACTTGCAGTAAATGTTTAGCCACAGCAAAGCGAAATGTACAAACTACTAAGTGTTTAGACATCCACTTCTAACAATCTTTCAAATCCTAAAGAATAAAAAATGAAGGATGTTTGGACAGATCTCCCATATTGTCAATGATAATGAAAACAAGAACAATGTCTACATATACATTCGGTCAATCACAATCATTAATCTCTAATAAGGTCTAGTTCCATGCATAAACAAGAATCTCCAATAGGTCTAGCAAATAGCAGAAGAAAGTTTTAGGCATGAATTCTGTAACTGTTCCCAAACTATATATCCAATCCAAATACAGTCATTTGTTTTATCTCCTGAAAGTGACATGTTTAAGAACTTCTGTTTTAGGAAAAAATATCGTCTTTACAAATACAACTATCAACAAAGACGTTTAAAGTTACTATACTCTTTTTAAAAAGTTTCCAAGAAATAGAGTACTCAAAATGATAAAGCAGCATATGTTCCGCATATAGTGGATATTTCCTACATGCCAGTTTATATAGTGGGTTCGGTGGAAGATCATCATCATCTACTTTTTCAGGTTTATTGCAAATATACTTAATAAGCAGATATTACTAGGACAATAGAAACTTATATTCTAGGAAAACATTCCTAAAGTTAGTTTACAGACATGAACAACTTTACTAATAAAAATTATAACTTCTAATAAAGTCAAATTGGGAAAAATAAGACATGCCCTAAATTGATTTTTCATAAGAGTACAATCAGACAAACAACTCCATGCATTTTTCATGAACCCTTAATTAAACCAATCTCAATCAAAAGACTTGGTTTTCAAATTACAAAGTGCACCCCTTTATCGCTAGGCTCCATACCATATTCTGTTATGACCTCCTCGAACAACTCTTCAACAGAATCTGATCACCAGGAAACGTCTTAATTTAAGTCAAATTCAAGTGCATACAGTTGAAATCTTCCTCTTCACCTTCTTGCCATTCTTGTATTTGGACTCTCCAATCGACATTATCTAGGCAACGATACTATCATGTAAATACGCCATCACTTTCAATGACGTAAGAACTTGTGAGATCATGATGTAACCATCGAGTTGATGGTGGCGTTTGAAAAATACAAGTTTATCGACACATATATTCTTTTGTGCAGTAGTTTCTTGTTCAGATCTAATAAAAGTCGATGATAAATCCACATACCGCTTTCGAGTATGAGTCATGAAGGAGATGTGAAGAGCATTGGATGACTTGTAATTCATAGGGCAGAGATCGAGAACCTTTTGAGGACGGATTTTTCGAACTCGAACTTCTAATTGTGATCCACTGCGTTTCACAATCTTAGGCGTAATAGTAGTTACTATTTCAGAAAACTTTAACTGAGAACTTCTGAGATTGAAATTGAGAATGTGTCTAAAGGGATATATATAGAGTATGATATGACTGGATGTCCGAGAGAGGTTAAGAAAGCAGAGTTCATTAAAAACTTGGGCACCAAGGAAGCTTAATATTAGATTTGAGTTTTTGAAAGTTTGTGTCAAACGCGTTATGTTACACATTACACGGTTTAAGAGCTAAGAGCTTTGTTTCTATTTTGAAGCTTTTTTCAGTTTTTAGTTTACAAACTTGGGCACCAAGGAAAGGATATATACACTAATTTGTCAATTTTATATAATTTAATCTTTTTTTGCTTAATATCTAATTTAATATTTGAAGATATTTTTATATAATTTCTATTCCTGGTGAAAGATTGAGTGAAACATTTAACATGTTTCATAAGCTGTTGAATGACTTAAAATTGCATGAGAGAGTGTATCAAGTTAAAGACTCTAAATTGAAATTCTTGTGGTCTCTTCCAAAGAAATAGAAAAAAACCACTGTCTCTGTCAAAAATTCTTATGATTATAAAGATTACAATCTGGACAGATTATATGGTGTTTTGAAGACATATGAGCTAGAAATGTAACAAGATGAAGAAATTGAAAAAGGGCAAAATAAAGAAAAACCTATTGCTCTTGTTGCATATAATAAGACTGAGAAATAGATGGAACCAAGGGTGGAATCTTCAAGAAACATGGAGGTACATGAGTCAAGAATCAAGGTTAGAAAAGGAAAGAATAAAGCTAGTGAAGAGGATGATGATGAGTCTTCTACACAAGATGAAGAAGGCCACATGCGAGTAATGCGTACTTGAATCCTCTAATCAGTACTACTATTATTAACGACAGCTAATTTCTCAGCTATACCTGGATATATAATTATTTAGAATCTTATTGATAATAAAGGAAGCCTGAGACCACTTAAAATGGGAATGCAAATTGACTGTTGTTATATTATGTACTGTCTGAACTACACATAAACAAATTGAACGTACTCGGGCTTCAGAGGAAAAATACGATTAGACTTGGGATACTGTGAGAATGACTTTCATTATGTAAAAATATTTATATAAGTGGTGAAAGAATATCTCCCGCGTGAGATTTGTAAAAGATTGACAATAAATTAAGATGACATTGCAATCTCATTATCTTTTGAATGAGAAAAATAGGGATTTTATGGACATCTTCTACTTGTCGTTTAAAGCAGTCAAAATAATGATATTTCACATAATTCTTATAAACTTATAATCATATGAAAATTACAATATTGGTATAATCTTGGACGATAAATGAAAATAAAATAAGAAATATCGTTCCATTGTACTAATTATAATTATTCATCATTCACAACAAATACGAACTAATATACAATCAGTTTCACTTATATGGAATCCACATACAAAGTATTGAACAAAGTACAATAACAAATTATTATAGTTGAACAATATTTTATGCACTGGTTACATGCACGTTTGCTGCTAAATGCTGGGAACATGTGCTCCATTACAGGTACGATGGTAGTATTGGCACATTCATCGAATGGTTTATAGAAGTTTTGGGTGCTAATAATAAAGATTAATGGTATGTAATAGCTATGATGTGCTGGGGTATTTAGAAAGCTCGGAATGAGACGATTTGGCAGCAAAAGAGTTCTAACGTGAATAGTATTTTTGCTTCAACCATGCAGTACTTTGAACAACGGAAGCAAGCCCAAACAGAAAGTAACACTGCCCTATCCTAGTTTGGTAATGAAAGGGATGAAGCTAGTCATTGGGTTAAGTCACAGGTAAATATTATAAAAATTTCGGTTGATGCAGCTATTTCGAAGAGCATTCTGAAGCTGGTAGTGGTCTCGTTGCCAGGAATTCTAATGGAAAACTGTCCAAGTTAAAAAAAAAAGAGTAGGTATTGGGGTGTTGGAGTCAAATTACATGGGGATGGTGCAGGCTATAAGGAGCAAAGCGGAAACGAGACCACCTGTTAGTTTGCTAGTGATTCATTACTACAAGATTAAACAATATTCGACTGTTATATATTAAATGATTTGTTAATATGGTAGCTTTAGCAAGAGCTTCATATTTGTTCAATATGAGTGATGTTCATGAGGTACAGAATTTAATTTTGAGTGATTTATCAACATTCTTGTCAAAAAAAAGTGATTTATCAACGTAATGAAATTTCCTTTTATTTCAAAAAAGAAACCTAGAAGAATAAAATACGAAAATGTAGTTTTAACAGCAAACTCTATCTAATAATTTTAATAAATTTATGTAATATGGAAGTATACCTTAAAATAATCTAATATACAAGTATTTATAATATAAATATAAACAATTAATTAAGTAAGTTAAAATTTAATAATTATCAATACATTTATATAACTAAAAATATTTAGTATAAAAATTAAATATAAATTGAAAAAAATATTTTTTAAAACCATACAAAACAAATATCAAAAAGTGTAAAACAAACAAACAAGCACACAACAAACAACATAAAAAATGTACAAATAAACTAATTAATATGAAACATGTAAAAATATTTCAAAGCAAAGCAAAAACTTATAAAATAAATATTAATTAAATTCAAAAAAAATTAAACCAAATATCAAAAGAGATAAAAAAATAATTATAGTTTCTATTCACACGTAATTAAAACAAACAATGCATCAGAAAATATTTATATGTCATATTACTTGACATGTTTAAATATATTTTTAAAAAGAGGTATTTTTAAAAGATGTAAAAACAAAAGGATATTAAGAAATTGTTTAAAATAAAATTTACTTTACTCTACTTTAGTAAACAACAATTACCGAGCAGAAACGTTATTAAAAAATGTTATTTTAAAAGGTGACACTATATTTTTTTTAGATATATATTTCACAACTCATATATTTTCACTAATTCAACCAAAAACTTAAACAGATTACAACAAATTTATTATAAAATTTTTAAAGAGTAGATATTTGAATTTATTCAAGTAACTAAATAGTACAGTTGTAAATAATTTTAGAAAAATAATTTTCTTATTGGGAAAATTATTATATTATATCCGTATAATATAATATGCATAAGAGAGGTCTTATTCAAATATTTGGTCATGTACTACTAATGTAATAAGAAACGTTAGATTTTGAATTAAATAGATGATAGCCGTTGGATCTCAAATAAGGGAATATTCTATCCATAATTTAAACCAAAACCGAGTAGGTCTTCTAAATTGAATAGATTAGTTAGGTAGGTATTCTAAATTGAATAGACTACTTAATACAAAATTTGTAACTGCTTTTTCTTTTTAGTTTCTAGAAAATTTACGTAAATAATACTTTTTAAATCATCACTAATTAAAGAATATTTCGTGAGTTTCGTGTGAGTTGTAAAATCGTCAAAATTTGATTTCTAGAACTCAAAGAGAAGAAAATTTATGTAAATAATACTTTTTAAATTATCACTAATTAAAGAATATTTTGTGAGTTTCGTGTGGGTTGTAAAATCGTCAAAATCTGATTTCTAGAACTCAAAGATAGAGTTAAAATAAATTAAACGACACATGATTCTTTTATATAGTTCGTGTTCTTACGATTTTACATGAAATATTACAATGTTCTGAATTTTTATATTATTATAATTACAAAAAAATACATGAATAAAGAAAATCGTACAACCCGTGCATTGCACGGGCAATAAGCCAGTATAGCATAACAATGATATTGAGTAAAAAAGATAAAAAAAATCGAACTTTGTTATTTTAAAATTACAAAATCAAAAATACAATATAAAATCAAATTTACATATGTATTACTACCGATAAAAGTATATAAAATCAAAATATAACACTAAACTAACTAACTAACAAATGATTAATTTTTTTTTAAAAAAACAAATATTATTAATTTAATAAACAAGTTAAAATTTCAAAATAAATAAAAATATTTATAAATCATCCCCAGCATCGAATTTTGTGCATATGTCCACAAATTAAAATATACTATCAAATCTCGTTGGAGAAGGGTAAATTCGGAAATGAGTCGGGGTATGTTGGGCATTTACCTTCCCAAGAGACGATCCAACGGCTGGGAGTGAGTTGCAGAATGTAGCAACAGGTCAACACGTGGCTCTCTCATAAACCAAACAAACATAAGACTAGTGTTCCTTCCAACACCCTGTTCTGTCCCCCCGCCTGACATACTTGTTTTACCGGCTATCCCCGGTCATTTACCAGTTCACTTAAATAACCCCCTTCTTTCTTTACTCTCTCTCTAGAATCCCATCTTCTCTCTCTACACATCTCTATCACAAGTTTCATTTACAGTGTGCCCTACAACTAGCTTCACCATTTCTCCTTATCTGTAAGATCCTTCTTCTTTTTCCCAAGCTCCCATCTTTTTTTTTCTATCTTCTTGTAAACAAAAAAAAAAAAAAAAAACTTTTTTTATTGATTTTTCTTGTTAAATTTATATATGCATTAGATTTTGATTCAAATTGATTAAATTTAAGTTGGGGTTGCATGATTTGGACTTATATTGACTTTGATTATGTTGGGTATGTGGGTTTTTGAGATGGGATTATGTTTTTTGATTAGAGATTTTATGTATAGGTGATTTTGTAACAAGGGTTTGAAATGTTAGTTAGTTTTGAGCTGGATGATCTTTGAATAGATTTAGAATTGACAGTGTTGGTGACTATTTGAACCAATTTGAACCAAGAATTGATGAGGGCTAATGATCTTGAGGATTTCTTGTGATTTTTAGTTTTGGATTATAGGGCATTGAGGTTTTTGTTGAGTTAACATTAGTGGAGTTTGTGTTTTTCTTGTAACCCTTAGGAAATGCCTATATTGGTAAAGCAGCATGGCAACAGCAACTGAAACTGATTTCTCGACTCCGTTTAGAGTGGTAGAAAGTAGTGTAGGGAAGGAGCAGGTGTCTCTTAGTAAAGATGAAATATCTGAAAATTCAGCTGATTCGGGGCAGGTGTCTAGAAGTAAAGATGAAATTTCCGTAAATTCAAACGGTTCGGAGCAGGTGACTGGAAGTAAAGATGAAATTTCCGTAAATTCAACTGATTCGGAGCAGGTGTCTATTGGTAAAGATGAAATTTCCGAAAATTCAGCTGATTCGGAGCAGATTCCAAATGAAAGACCTCCAAGGCATCTTTCCGTTGTGCTCCGTAGAATGAATTCTCCTACAGATACAGGTGCTGTTGGTTTGGTAAGTGAAGCCTCCTATGAAAGCTTAACTTATATGTGATCTTGTGATATGTGCAGTTTTGTTCTTTGAAATTCTGTGGTGAATGAAAGTGTGAAATAGTTGTTTTATGTATTAAGATTTAAAGTACTAATTAGGGCTGCACGTGGGTTATCAAAACCTATAAAAGCGACCCTATCTTCGGCCGATCAAACTGAACTATTGCAACCCGATATTTATTTAGGTTATATGTCAACCCGACTACTAATCCTTAATTTTGAGTTCACTTTATGTTCTACAAGATCTGAATACTGAACATTGCATGCAACCACAACCATCTTGTTTGAAAATGTTATTTGTTGGAAAAGAGAAATTATAAACTTGATAGATAGAGGATGCTTTTAGACACTCTTTCCGGTTTTTGTTAGGGCAAGTTATTTGACCTAATAAATGCATAAAAATAGCATTTATGCTAATTTTGTCTTGTGGTCTCTCAGTTGCTAATAACTTGAATGTAATCTGTTGTGATTCTTTTCTTGTAACAAGCATCTAATTTTAGTGGAAAATCTCTGATAGTTTCATGTATTTGAGCAATCTTGACAAAAAAGAACTAATTTAGGGTTCAATTTTCCCCTTTCTCTTAAAATCTTATGCGTCATTCCATTTTATGCGATACCGTTGGATGGCCTATATATAGAATAGGCATATCTTCAATGTTTTCTTTTCTGCCTCTTATATTTAAAGTCAGAAGATACTTTGACTAATAAATATGTCCTCAACTTTGGTCAGGTATCTGTTTGCGGAGTTGGCATTAAGTCTCCTTCAGATGGAAATTCAAACTTCTTACCAGTGTTTCGATCAGGAAGCTGCGCTGATAAAGGAGCAAAGCAGTATATGGAGGATGAACACATGTGTATAGATGATCTTGTTGTGGAATTAGGTGCAGGAGCAGATGCAAGTGCAACTTTCGTTTTCTCTGGAGCTTTTTATGGGGTGCGCTACTTGTGACTTCTTACAATCTTTTACTTGCAAGCCAATTTCTATACGAATATATTAAGTAATACTCAATTTGCGTAATGATGAACAAACCTCTAATGATTTTACTTGGCCTCCTTTAAGTTATGTACTTATGTCTATAATGGATTCACCCGTGCATTCTTCATGTTGCTTCTTATATCTGTCAATCTGTCATTTAGAAGATTTTTAAATGGCAACTTTGGTAATGGTTTAAGGTGTCAGCAGTACCATATCTAAGAAAGCATCTGCGAAAATGCTTATGGAGGTTTTATTATTCTATATTTTATGCCGCTGGGAAGATGCCACTCCCCCTCAAATATTTTTGAGAACCGGGCTAGTTACCTATTTTCAAATCTGATTTACTGAAGTATACAATCTACAAAAAATGGCATCAGTACATTTGGGGTCGATTTTGGTAGTTATTTTGGGTTATCCAGCATGGTTCTAAAATATGAGTGAAGAAGACATTGGCGAACGAGAGTGCTTAGAGCCGGGATGGAGAAAACCCCACTCAAAGCAACCCAGAGTGAACAGGCCGGTGGAGACAGGAGAGGCTGAACCCAAATAGAATTAACTTGTAAAAATAAATAAGAGGGAGAGATCCACTGACTAACAATTTTGCTCCAACCAACCTAGGTTTGTGGCCCTATGGGGCTCCACAGCTTCAAAATATTACCTTTGTATGGAGTATAAATGCCTTAAGAAGCTTATTCTGAAGTTAAAGTAAGGTGTCCGGTAATCGAAGTAGGTTTAATATTAATGAAAACCTTGAGATCTATTTGATGAGTTTTGGAATGACTTAATTTCCGGAGAGAATCTGAATTTATTGGAGACGCATGAGTTAGTTCTACGAGTTTGCTCTCTATGGTATATTAGTTAAGTGTCATCAATTGGAATATTTTGTGAAATAATATGAGAATCAATTCTCCGTTTGTCAAATATAAGTTGTTGACATGTTGTTTATCTGTCTCTTTTTTCCCTAATTTGACATGTAGTGCACATTTAACAGGTGTTTGATGGTCATGGTGGTATTGATGCGGCATCATATGTTAAAAAGAACATCCTCAAGTTCATAATTGATGACTCTCATTTCCCTGTTTGCCTGGAAGAGGCAATTGCGAATGCGTTTGTGAAAGCTGATCATGCATTTGCAGATGAAAGTTATCTAGACACCTCCTCTGGGACTACTGCACTAATTGCTTTCATGTTTGAAAGGTAATTGTCTTTGCTTTGTAGAGATTTTACTTTTTCTATGCAGTAGATGGATGTGCTAGCATCTCTTTTGTGGTTCTGTGCATGATATTGAAGACGAAACCTAAAGAATTATGTAGAATTTTGGTGTGCACATCATGTGACTCAGTAATAGATCTATTTAATGGTTAGGTCTGATTTCTACAACGGAGCCTATGACTATATTTTCTTGAGCCAATTTATGGACCCTTCCAATAAAATTTCATTCTTTAACAAAAATCCATTTGTTAATTTGTTTCATTTATTCCATGACTGGAACATGGGAGGATACATGTTACACCACAATTCCTTATCTATTTCTATCATATAGTCTTTGACCACTTTGAGTACTTGTTCCACTGGTAACAGCTCTTGTCAATGGAGAACCCTTTATTAGGCCGTAGCTATTGAATTCCCTGTATTTTAAAATTTATTGGTTCAGGGCCTTGAAATTTCGAGTTCCAAGGTGTGTATTCAATAACATGGCTATATCTTTGCAGACTGTTAGTAGTAGCGAATGTTGGGGATTGTAGAGCTGTGCTGGGGAGACGTGGTAGAGCAGTTGAGCTGTCCAAAGATCACAAACCAAATTGCGAATCTGAAAGAACAAGGATTGAAAAACTTGGGGGAGTCATCTATGATGGATACCTTAATGGTCAATTATCTGTAGCACGTGCTCTCGGAGATTGGCACATGAAGGGCCCCAAGGGCTCTGCCTGCCCCTTGAGTGCAGAGCCAGAATTGCAGGAGATTCAGTTGGGAGAAGAAGATGAATTTCTGATAATAGGATGTGATGGCCTTTGGGATGTAATGAGCAGCCAGTATGCTGTAACAACAGCAAGGAAAGAGTTAATGTTACATAATGATCCCGAGAGATGCTCTAGAGAGCTGGTAAGGGAAGCACTCAAACTCAATAGTCGTGACAATCTGACAGTTTTAGTTGTATGTTTCTCTCCCGATCCTCCCCCTCGGATCGACATTCCTCAAATTGACCTTCAGAGAAGGTGTCTTGCATAGTGTTCGTAAAGATAGAGTAAAAAATGACAAAGGATGGAGTGGGACTTCTATAAAGGGACGGGTGCAAGTCATGGAGGTTATGGGTTAAGTGAAGGGTTCATTCTTTACCCCAGTGTTGCTGTAGCATCTTCACTGTGGGTTAAGTTTTGGATCCCTTACTTTTGCAAAATAATATTTAATTTAGTGTTAGCATTTTCTTATATTTTAAATCATGTATAAAGTTATGTTGCATTTTGTCTTAAATTTTACTTCCGGTGTATAGTAGTAGTCAGAAGGTGACTGTTGTACTAGAGCTTTTACTTGAAGAGTCATAAAATGTTGACTTGTTTATATCTGGTTTTAGTCCGATGAGATTGTCATCTGAGTGTGTATGTGTGTTTTCTGGGTTTTTTTTTTCTTTTACTCGGAAAATGAAAATTGACTTGTAATTTCTGGTAAAGCCTAGGTGAATTGGTGTCTGCATGGAATTATGCAGTATTAATTGCATTTTACTAGAGTTTAGCAGATAAAATTACTGGAGTTTAGTTTTTACTAAATGTTAGTATTCCTTTCTTGACTACTGGAAATATAGAGTTACACATATTTAGAGCATCTCTGAGGTTGAACAAACCCAGTGTTCATCAGCTTGTCGGAACATTTCTTGAAGACGTTTAGTCGCCAAAACTGTTGTCATCTACATCAGCGACCTGCGTCCCCAGCCTCGAAGGATCTACGGGGTTTACACCTCTCTAAATTGTTAAGCTATTCTTACCATCTGAATTGGTCGCTCTATTTGATTAGTTTTGATACTCCTATCTTCCTTGATTCTTCTTTAGTATCCATATTCTTGTTCAAGTTCATAAAATTTAGTAATATGCTTACCATTATCGGAGAAACATCGCTTGAATTCTGATGGTGCCTTGTTTTATTGTTGTATTCGACATAAAACAGGACACTATCAATCAATACGTATAATATTTCTTTTATGTATTTTTCACATATTTTCACACATAAAACCATTAAAAGAAAAGATCTAAATCAATAAACGAATTCTTCAAAAAAGAGATTGGCAAAAGAAGGTAACGAGTCGATTCAGTTGAGCAAAAGAAGGCAAAAGAGGAAAGGTTTTTTTTTTTTTTTTTTTACACTATCACCACAAAATTTCAAGTCAAGCACAGCACAGAATTCGAGACGAATAGGATCAACTTTTTTACACTAGTAAAAATGGCTTGTGTTAATCACTAGGTTAAGTTTCTGATCATTAAACAACAAACTGTTTTAGAAAGCAGTAGCTCTGTTGGGATCTGCATCCAAGTCCGGTGATCCTCTACTTCTCTTATTATAGTCAACAAATATCTTCCGCAAAAATGATGTCATATATAAATTGCACTGCCAAAAAATGAAGCAATCAGCAAGGGAAGAGGACAAGATAGCAAAAAGAAAACCATGAGATAAAGAAGCCAAAGCTAAGTGGTTAGGTTCAAACTAATAGAGATGGTTAGGTTCTGGAGCACTCCTACACTATAAAAATGCATCATAATGATGCAAGTACATGGTAACTAGAACACTTGTCCCAACATGACGTGCTATTTCAGTGAAGACTCAGAAGTATATCATCATTTATTAGTAAAATGAAGAACTTGATAATCTTAAAGACACACAAAAACAATGAAACAATGAACGAATATTCTTAGGAGTGTGAACCACTCAACCAAGTCAACTGTCTTCACCTACAAATATTGAGTATTAAGATTTTGACCTTGAAAGCTCTCTTTTAATATAGTTCACTTGCTACTTGCTGTTATCTGTAGTATAAGTTATTCAAAATGTTTTTGGATGATTATTCATATCTTTACGTACCTTCATCTTTGGGGATGTTCGGTTGATCAACGAGGAGTTGCTGAAGTGCTTCTAGATCACTCTTACTGCAAGAAGTGTAACGTTTTATTAATCACACTGTCTTTCCCATTCTAAATAAGTATGTACCAAGAAACAATATTGCAGAGAAATAATACGAAAAATGCGACTTGCTAAAAATTTTCTTTACATTCTACTCGTGTACCAAAAAACAACATTGATAAGATATAAATAGAAAAATTTTTTGGGATAAGCAATTTTCCAATAGAAATTCTGGATCTTTTAAAAACTTTTGATATGTTTCAAATTTTTAGAATCACCGGATTTAGTAATATAAGTTTTTCGGTTTCATCAGCTATTAGTCTGTTACCCACATGCCAGAGAACGATCCTTGGGTGTTGTTTTCAAAAAATTTGGAAATAACAATCAACTTTGCATTGAGTTCACATACTTAACACCATTTACTAAAACAAAGAGTAGGTAGGTACTACTGAGGTTTATTCAATGATTAAAAGTTCAATACCTGGGTCCAAAGGTAATTGTAGGTAGTGCTGATACAATTGATGATTTTAGAAGGTACCTGAAAATTAGATCGAATTAAACACTAGAACTAAACTTAGTTGTCGCATGCATCATCAAAACCAATGAATATGACTATATGAGGTCATATTTCTACAAACAAATAAAACAATGCTGCTTATAACTAATTCTAATTCTCTTAAACAGGCTTTTGTGCAACACCTAAATCCTTTAGGCTTTAACTTATTACGAAAAGAACATACAGAAGTTATGAGGTTTCTCAACAATGTATTGAACAAGTCATAGTTTCCAAGATATCAAAACATCAGATGAACAATAAAGCCAAATATATTGAAATCTACCATGTTTACAATAGCTGTGTCAATAATATCCAGCCAAGAACAAGCAACAGCATGTAGCTGACAGACAGGAAACATTATTCTTCTATAATGGTGAATTACAGCCGCTTATGTAAAGAAGTAGTAGGAAGTTTATATTAATTGAGATGAAAATTATTTGCAAGGAAATGACATTCTAGATTCTGGTCAGCCTTTCAGATCCGAAATTTTACATTATAAGTACCTAGTATACCAGTGCACAACTTGCAAACTAGAAATAATGAAGGGAATCCATACTCTGATTGGTGCATATCATGAAGTTGCACGAGCCCTTCCAAGCAATCTGAAAGACTTGGTTTTATGCCAATTCTTTGCTGCAATTGTCCAATTTTGAGCTGAACGGACCCTCCTCCTTTAACTAGCTGCCGGCCATCACGAGCAATCTTCTCAAGCGATATAACAACAGCACGAAACTCCTCCCTGCACTCCTTTCAGAATTACAGCAATATGAACCAGTCTCCGAATGTAAATCCATAAGACTTTATTTAAAAAGTAAACATTGCTCAGAATTGACTTACACACACACGCACACACACACACACATATATATAACATAACAGTGGAGAACAAACCTACAAAGTCTTATTCATAGAAAGCAAGATATTTTGTAAGGAATTCATCTGTTTTGCCAAGACAGCATCTCCAATACCATCTACACTCTTTAAGGAACCATATTTCTTTGAATCTTGAATCAACTGTATAATGAAAAAAAATACGACATACATAATAAAGTCAAACCATTAGATTTTCAAGACATGAAAACAAAAGAAGAAAACTGAAATCGGAAAGTCCAGTTTCGCTATGCCATCACATGCAAGATACGCGACTCCTTATGACAATTACAGTAAGGCCAAAGTAAATTTACCCAAGCTTATCAATATCAACACTACATACAGTGCTGATTTGCAAGTACAGGGAGCAATATGTTACATTTGTAAGCATTAACCTTGAGACATCTTAAGTATGGAGACTTTGAATGGGAAAACAAACTTCAGTTTTCTATGTTGAATCATAAGTTAAACCTGATATTAGTATCCCTTGATATAACATTTAACTAAATTTATTATCCTAAGCAGTAACTTTAATAAAAATATCTATCAAGTATCAACAGATCAAACTGTGAACGATAATGTAATTATACTGCTAGAGCATTATCTATATTTCGTTTTCTTACAAGTATTTATATACACATATTGCTCTGAGCAGGTACCTTGCACCAATTCTACACATCAATTTCCAGTCTAAAAAAGAAACTCCCTGCAAATCAATGCTCAAAAAAACTTCTATTTTAAAGTCAGGACTCTAAAACCCAAAATACTTTTGCATTTTCTACTTTCTCTTAACACCTTACAAAGCACTCCTTTCTATCAGATGATTTCATACCTAACTTTCACGAAGTTTGAGATACTACTTGCGTTAAGTTCAATGTAATTAAGTACTTTGTTCTAGTTTCTGAAGAACAAACCGTGATTAAAATTCGAGCAAAAGCCGCTAATATCAAGGAAACACATATCAAAAAACAATCATATAACTAAAGCCATAACCATTGCTTGTCAATTTGCATTATTGAAATAAATCGTGACTCAACCATCTCAAACCTAAACAAGATCAATTCACTTATATCACTAAAGCCATAACCATTGCTTGTCAATTTGCATTATCGAAATAAATCGTGCCTTAACCATCTCAAACCTAAACAAGATCAATTCACTTATATCACTAAAGCCATAACCATTTCCGTCAATTTGCATTATCAAAATAAATCGTGCTTTAGCCATCTCTTAAATTCGTAAAAAATCAGCTCCATACTTAGATTGTTGTATATTATCGAAAACGCCAGGCAAAAACAATATCACACAACACCTTGTACAGCTAATCAGTAATTCCAAGGGATAATCAATTATCGCAAAATACGCAAAATCATTACAATCAAATAAACATTATATGTAAATGAAAAATGAAACAAAAGCAGCATAAAAACTAATGTAAATGTAAATAAAAAGCGTGCCTGCAATCTAAGGATGATAGAAGAAGCGTTTCTGAACTGGGAAAGAAGAAGAGATTGAAGCTCCTGCCATGTTTGTGTGTGTTCTTTCACCTTTTTGAATTTTTGCTGATACTTCTTTATAATTGACTCCATGATTTTCAATTTTATGAGAATTGAGGTTTTTTCAGGGTTTAAAAAGGGGTTTTAGGGTTTAATAATTCATGGACTTTATTCCACATAAATTTTTGCATTAATTATTTTACGATATATACTATCTATACTATTATATTAAAAATAAAACATTGAAAGTTTTGGTAGTACGGTACTTGGTACTTGGTACTTTCTATATTTACTAAATAACTCTCACTAATTGTCATATAAATCAATTACTCATTTCAACTAAAACATGTTACCATTTTTATTTTTCTCAACTAAAATATATCTTTTTCCAAAAATATCATAAACAACTATATTTAACAAAATAAAATGCTATAATTACTACTAACTCCTACTTTAATCAAAATTAGTGTATATAAACCAATTACCTTTTTCAACTAAAATATGTTACATTTTTTATTTTTCTTAATTAAACCAATTTTTTTTCAAAAATATAATGGGCAATTCAATTTAATAAAATAAAATAAAATATTATCTATCTATACTTCTATACTATATTATAATGGACGATACATTGAAAGTTTTGGTACCTGTTTTTTGGTACAAAGTGATTTTACCTAATTACCCTTACTTATATATTTTTTAAAAAGTAATTTTCATTAAAAAAAATTATACACTATATAAAATATTATATATGGTTACCTCTTTCAATAAAAAATGTTACCTTTTTTATTTTTCTTAACCAAAACAATCAAAACACGTTAATCAGTTACCTTTTTCAGATATTAATTACCCTTTTCAACAAAAACATGTTACCTTTTCTATTTTTTCCATCTAAAAATTTCCTTTTCCAAAAATATCACGGACAAATGAAATATTTCGTTTTTCAAATATATCACAGGCAATCAAAACATCTACTTTTTCAAGGGCAACTAAATTATCAATATTTTTTAAAAATATCTCGAACAAGTATATTTAATAAAGTATAATAATAATAATAATAATAGTAGTAATAATAATAATAATAATAATAATAATAATAATAATAATAATAATAATAATAATAATAATAATAATAATAATAACAGTAATTATTAATAACTAATTAGTTACATTTCTCATATCACAGAGAACTAAAATATCTCTATTTTCCAAAACATGTTATCTTTTCTATTTTTTCCATCTAAAAATTTTCTTTTCCAAAAATATCACGGACAAATGAAATATTTCGTTTTTCAAATATATCACGGGCAATCAAAACATCTCATTTTTCAAGGACAACTAAATTATCTATATTTTATAAAAATATATCGGGCAAGTATATTTAATAAAGTAGAATAATAATAATAATAATAATAATAATAATAATAATAATAATAATAATAGTAATTATTAATAACTAATAAGTTATATTTCTCATATCACAGACAACTAAAATATCTCTATTTTCCAAAACATGTTACATTTTCTATTTTTTCCATCTAAACAGTTCCTTTTGCAAAAATATCACGGACAAATGAAATATTTCGTTTTTCAAATATATCGCGGACAATAAAAACATCTCATTTTTCAAGGGCAACTAAAATATATCTATTTTTTAAAAATATTTTGGGCAAGTATATTTAATAAAGTAGAATAATAATAATAATAATAATAATAATAATAATAATAATAATAATAATAATAATAATAATAATAATAATAATAATAATAATAATAATAATAATGACACTAATTATTAATAACTAATCAGTTAACTTTCTCATATCATGGGCAACTAAAATATCTTTTTTTTTTCCAAAAATATAGTGGTTAACTAAAACATCTCACTTTTCCAAAAATATCACGGGCAAGTTTATTTAATAATAATAATAATAATAATAATAATAATAATAATAATAATTTAATTATTAATAACCTAACCGATTAGCTTTGTTCAGCTTTAATACATTATATGTTTTATTTTTTCTAACTAACCATTTACTTTTCCCAACATGTTATAGACAACTCTATTTTAGTAAAATAAAATAATAATATTATAATTATTAATAACTAATCGATTATCCGTTTCAACTAAGGCACACTATCAATTCAAATAAAATTAAAGATATAATATTAAAAAATTTAATGCAAATTAAATTTTAAAAAATTATATAATATTAAATAAAATTCGTGCATCGCATGGGTTTTAAGCATCATTTTTATCAAATAAAAGTATT
>PHNY01184097.1:6547-18163 GCA_003724115.2 Anethum foeniculum | reverse complement strand
GTCACAGTATGCAGTATTTGTTTATGATTCAAGAATTAAGTATGGATAATGGAATTAATGACCGTAGCGACCCGGATCCCCGACCCCGGATCTGGGGGCGTTACATAAATATTAATATATGTAATTATTTTATTATTTTGATTATACATATACAGTTATTATATATATATATATTTGTACAAATTAATTTAAAATATATAAAATTATTAAAGTAAATATAATTTTTAAGATCTAAGTTATGAATTAAGGTCAATTTGTGATGAAAAATTAGGAAAGTTCACTATTTAACCATTTAAAATAGTAAATATGTATACAAGAATAACTTTTTTCTTTAAATTTTTTCAAGTTTATACTTTTTATTTTTTTAAATTTTTCTACATTTTTTTACATTTTTTACCAATGATACCAATTTTTGACTGATTAACCCGATTTTTCCCGATTCTTGACCGACTTTTGTGAAAAACAATTTCTGACCTGATTTTCGCTTAATTAGTTCGTTGGCCCATCGAACAGCAATTCATTGGCGATTATTCACCAATTTTTAGAATACTGGTTGGAACTATGTGGAGGTTTAATATTACTTAGCCATTGTTTTTAGTGCTCTGTTTACAGGGTTATAGATTATAAGTAATATCTCCTCCTATTTTAGGAAGGGGGTGTTACATTATTCCACCATCACAACCATATGTATACTTGAATTACTATATTATTTTATAAGAAAATATATTCCAAAATACGTGGCTTTTACTTAAAGAATAGGACGAGTCAATGAAAATCCTAAAATGATAATGAAGGCTTGATCTTCTATATATAGAGGTACGTAGGGATCTTGAGAGGGGATCCGAGACTTTAATACTCAATGAAATCTCTCAAGTTCATCCCTAATTATATACAAAGCCATAAATTCTAAATTAAAGATCTATATCGTTGACTCGATCTACAAATTCAATTTTAAAGTTCAAACCTTGACTAAAATTAGCCTTAACATTTGGCGTCATATGTGAGAAGCGTATAGAATCACCATTAAAATTAAACTTTTGACATCCTTCAACCATGGTTCAAACAACTATAACCATACGCATCATCCTCCCCTTTACCACTATGTAAGTAGACAAGCCTACACGTCTTTGTTCTACTATCACTGGAGATGAAAGCTTTACCCAGACCCATCCTATTAGCTCGAGCACTGAA
Organism: Anethum foeniculum; assembly: GCA_003724115.2. NCBI lineage: Eukaryota > Viridiplantae > Streptophyta > Magnoliopsida > Apiales > Apiaceae > Anethum > Anethum foeniculum. The sequence continues at coordinate 16,972 of PHNY01184097.1, read as the reverse complement.
GTTGCCCGAAACAGTGATCGTTGTAAAACACTAAATCTTACCATCACAAGTGAGGATCAGTGAATCCATCATGACCAAAGTCCCGATCGAAATCGTGAAAATTACAAATGTTAGAGAAAAGGAACACCCTTGAGGGGGCGCGATTTGACAGAAGAGTTCAACCAGGTGCATGATAGAATGCTCGAGCATAATGGCCAAATCATCGCCCTCAAGATCATCAAGAATATGAAGATCAGATATATGCGCAAGATAAGGGCATTAAACGAGTAATAACGAAAAATTGCCCTAGAGCGAGAACGTATGGAGCGAAGGATATTAAGAAGGGATACTCCATCTCGAAGGTCTCCTCTCAGGAGAACTCCACTGGATAGGTCACCTTCACGGATACGAAGAAGATCCAGAGATAGTAGCCCTAGGAGAGGTGGAGGAACACCACCTCCCTGAGACCAGTCCTGACCTTATGATGATGGTCGAACGAATTATAATGGTCAAAGGGATTGTGGTGTTCAAAGTAGGAGAAGATGTGATCTTGGGCATGAAGAAGATAGATAATACAATGGTTGATGCGAAGAGTATCGTTATGAGCAACAAAGGGATGAAGTGGCCATGCTTAGAGAAATATTAGAAAATGTGAAGCGTGTAATGTGTTGCGTAAAATCTCTGTGTGCAAGTGTACATAATCACAAACAAGTAATATAATAGTAATGCCAGTTATCATTCCTCAAGGACTGTATAATTATATTAATCACAAGTAATACATAACTGTGGTTATCGAACATAAAAATTTATTGAAGGTTTTGTATAACTGTTGAATCAGATTTCTGTTTGGGTGGTTGAATGAACGTTCTTCGGTCGGTCTTGCAAAGAGAAGAATGCGAGGATTGTGCCCCCGATTCACCACCAGTGTGAGAATTAGTAAACTGGTTTGTAGTAGGTAATATTGAATTTACAAGAGCTTTGAGTATAAAATTGTGTATATGAGAAGAATAAACCTGAACTAGTGAACACAATTTAATCTCCCACTTCATATTGTTCATTTGAGACAAACAAGAGAGTGGATGATTGGACATTGTGGGCAACGTGTCCCACTAATCCCTTCGGAAGCATCGGGCTTGACCAACCACTAGCGCCTTATTTGGACTAAACCAATAACTGGGCCTCCTTCAGTGTGGACCCCCATAGACATCTGGGCCTTCGGTTCGGGCCCCTTTGTCGAGCTTTCTTTGAATATCCATAATGGGACATATATTTTTGGTCCATCTTCGAAAAGGGCCTCCCATGTCCCTAAGTTTTGTTCGGATGTAATCTGGGCTAAGCACATCACTTGGGCCCATTTTTGGGATAACCTTAGAGACTGGAATCTTCGAAACAACCTTGCACGCTGTGTCACTCCAAAAGACGCCTGGATAATCGCACCTCTATTAATGACGGAAATTGTCCTACCTTGAGATTTGTGTTCACATCATGGCTGTCAAATTTGAAACATTTCGCATGTCCCAACGCACGTCTATTCAAACCTCTATATAAAATCATTAGTTCCCTCCCTTTTTTTTATGCATACATCATTTTTTCTAAACTCCTCAGCAAACATGAACGTTCTATTTTCTCTCAAACATCTCCAAAAAGGCAATTATAGTGCAAGTTTCCGTCAATCCACTCCATCTTAACCATCTCTTATAAACAACAAGTCACTCAACTTTCACTTGCATTTAGATTCTGACTTTTTTGAGATTTGTATGGATATTAGACTGTATGCATGTGGTTTTGGAGCTTTTGCATTGTTCTAGGAATTTTTGTGTTTGGAAAATATGAGATGTGTTTCGGAATTCATTTAAATGGAGTTTTTTTAGGGAAATCGGTTTGATTTTTTGACCAAAAGCTCATAGAATAGCCTTTCTAGGCAGCAACCTTTTTCTGGGTGTTCTATTGGGTTTTAAAGACGTCGTGCGAGACATTTCTAGGGCTTGAACACTCTTCAAGGTTAAACATTCTTCGGTGCACGACCCTTGAAAGTTTCCCATCCACTGTCCCAGTTGTTAGGATCTTCCCGATCGATCCAAACCTATCTTACTTGGCACCTTACTTTCTTGTCAAATGTTTTGTAAACCTTGTCCCAAGTACACGACTAAAATCTCTTCATTTCTGAATGAAGGGATATGGATCGGTCAACAGGGGAAGCGGACCCTTCGTACTCGGCAAGGACCCACTCTAAGAATACAACCAACTTTTCTGCAACGAACCTCCGCTCGCTGTTGGACGAGGACACACTCTCTCTATTCCCTGATAAATATGACATTCCCTTTGGGGCGTGGCACATTTATCCCACGGACAGGATAGACCGAATATACTACATCCCTCCAGTGCCTAAAGGCTACAAGGATGTTGTCACAGGCATCTCCGAGGTGGCTTTCGAGTACAGGTTCTGGGTACCCAAGCTTCCTCGGTTGAAGAAACTGTTCGAGGAGATGGGAATCTTCCTCAGATAAATGGACCAGAACGACTTTATACACATTAGTTGCTTTCAGCGCCAATATTTGAAGGTGAAGGTGATACAAAGAACTTCCTTATTCTGGTTTTACCACGACTTCAGAAAAAACTCGAAGAGTAATGGCTTCTACACCATTGCTCATTGAGGCGGCTGAACAGACTGGGTGTAAACTAATACCAATAACAAGGGAAGCCACGATAAGTGATTCTTCCTGAACGGCCCAAAGGTCTCCAAATACTCTTTGTGGCGAGAGTTGACCCATCAAGGGTGGTCCGCCCGAACTGATAGGCACTAATGAATAAGATTATGGGCTTTCCTGCAGAAACAAAGAGCCGAGGATCCCGCTAACTGTCAGTCGGGAGAAAGACTGGCTACACGCCCTAATAGGATAGTGGTAACAAGCTTATCCGTAGTTATATTTTTCTTTTGCATCATTTCTGTTTTCTTTTCTGCACTTGTTACGTTGCTTTGGCGTGCATCACCTATATTTGACTTGTATTTTCCATGTGTAGTATCTTCTTGCCAGGAGGTGATCGAGCGCCACGAGAAGAAGGCGGTAGCTCAAATGGCAGCAACTCATATTGCGAAAACTTCTAACCCTCCTCCCGAAGTTACAAGGGCGGAATGGGTGCTTAAAACAGAGCGTAAGGCTCCTTCGTCTTCTCCAGCTGAAAATAACGAATGGTTGGAGGCTGATTCCCCCTCCTACGAATGGGGATGTAGTTCAAAGGAAGAGGGTCTGAATCCATGAAGCGGATGTGATCCAGACCTATACTCCTCAATGGGGTGTCTTGTCCAATGCATCTGTTTGCATTTGGACCGCTAAGGCGGTGAGAGAAGTAGGGCTGGATCCCTAGAGAGGTCTTATACTCTAGTCGACCAACCGGCTTATTCTTCGGTCGGGGCTGTGGACGCCTGTACATAAATGTTGGGGTTGCTCTCCATGGTAAGCAATCTGTTTTATACTTGTACTCTATTTCTTCTATCTTGTATTTCCTTCAGTTTGATATTTATTTGCCTTGTAATTTCAGGCTGGTCCCTGGACGGCTGCTGTCATTGATAAGGTGAAAGACATGCAGAGCGAGGTCAAACATGTGGATCAACTTCAATTCTGAGCCACTCAGACAGATGAGAAGCTTCAAGTTTTTGAAATCGAGCTGGAGCGGGTGAACGGCTAGACGATTTCTCATAAGGCTGACCAGGACAATCTGCTGAAGAACGTAGATGCCCTTCGCCTCCGGCTTAACAAAATAAATGCTCAGCTCAAGGCCGCTAGGAGAGCGAGCGGGAAGGACAAAAAACTACTGGAGCTCACCGAAGAGCGATGATTCCAGATGGGCTATGATGGGGCGATTAAGAAACTCATACTTCGGGCACCGATCATAAACTCCTTCTACAATCCAAATCAAAAATTTAAAGTAAAAATCTGAAGGTTTACAAATTTCACAAAACAAGCAAAATGTACCAAATAAATTCATAATTGATTCCTAGATATATAATACACTGAATTCAACTCTTTATACACCGAATGCAACTTCATTGAAAACCCAAATTAAATGTTTTACAAATTTTCCAAATACAATCACAAATGATTTTCTATCCGAAATTGATATTACAAGAAATTTTTTTAAATGCGATCATCAAAATTGAAAGAGACTGATGGGTATCGTGTGTTTACACGACGCGCATGCATACACACACACACACACACATAGATAAATAATAGAATAAGACTAAGAAAAGAATGGAAGAATAAGAGATGATAGACGATGAAAGTGGGTTTAGCGGAGTGAAGAAGAAAGGAGATGGGTTACACAATACATATGAAGAAAATAGCAACATAGCAATAGAGAAGAACAAAAGATAATGCTTCATTTATAGCAATCCTTGAAACATGTGTTAAGAAAGGATAACGCTTTATTTATTTCTTCATAATTATCTCCTCGATTTAATTGGGTTTATAATTATGAATTTCATGATAACGGTCGCATTTGGATATCCATCTTTTTGGAAAGTTATAGTAGTATGTAAAGCATCTCATCATATTAAGTGTTTTATTGCTAGTCTAGATGACTCCATCTCTTGTTTCATATCTTTTGTGAATGCTTTTAATACTCGAATAGAGAGAAGGGTTCTATAAGATGATCTAGAGAACTATTTCTGATGCACCTTGGGGTGTGATGAAGAGATTACAACACGATTTTGTCTGAGGATGAAACCAATGGTTCAACTCCCTCTCGTCTAATGGGTATTGCTGAATTTCATGGTTGTGTTTCAAACTTGGGGTTAATCGATCTTTGGTTTCTTAGCCTTTTACTTACATGATGGGACTACAACATTGAAAATCCTATTCAACGTAAAGTGGACAGTGTACTCACTTGTTGGGTATTGTCAACCCAAGTACCACATCGAATAGATAATAGTAAATTATCTGGTATAAAGAGCAGCTGGTTAACTCCATTAGTATAAGGCCTTTTGGGGTGTGCCCAAAAACAAATCCGTGCGGGCTCGGCCCAGAGCGGACAATATCATACTATTGTGGAGCTATGGCTTGCTCGCGGCCCAACATCACTAATGTTAAATGGCTAGAAGTCGTTGATTTGTCTTTAGCAACATTCTTGCCTCGCGGTATTTCTGATCACTGCCCCATCACCATTAGTTTGGGTATTTCTCGAGAAAAAAATTGCTAAGCCATCTTAAGTTTTTCATCAACTGCTAGAGCATGAAGAATGTATATCGAATTTTGAGGACTATTGGTTCTAGGAGGTGATTAGAGACCCTTGGTACGTGCTTATAAAAAAACTAAAGGCAGTAAAGGAGAAATTAAAAATTCTAAACGCCTTAACTGGAAACATTAATGATAATGTTGTTGAAGCTAGAACAAATTTATTAGACTTTCAAGCCAGTCTCCCTCATAATCCTTCTATGGAGCAATTGGAAGAAGATTGAAAACTTTATAAAATTCTTGTTGAAGCTCTAAGTGCAGAAGAATCTCTCTTGAAGCACAAATCACGCATATCTTGGCTTAAAAATGGGGACGGAAACAACAGATGTTTTTTTAGTGTTTGTATAGGTAGGTGAAACACTAATAAAATTATTAAGCTAGAGGATGACATAGGGTTAGTTCATACTAATCACCACAACTATCTAATGTTATAGTCAGGTACTTTCAATCTCTCCTTGGAGTTGTTTCAAATGTGATAAATTTTTCTAGTGATATTATTGTTCCCACATTGGACACTGCTCATTTGTCATGGTTGAATGCTGATTTTACTCATGTAGATATTTATAAAGTGATGAAATCTCTAGATTTATATAAAAGTTCGGGTCCTGATGAATTTACCCCAGTTTTGTATTTAAAATGCTGCCATATTATTGGTAACGATACCTCCAAAGCTATTCTTCATTTCTTCGAAACTCTGGAGTTTCCTCGAATGATATTGCAACAGCTCTTAAGTGCTACCCTGATGTCAATGTTTCGTCCAATTTCCTATTGTAGTACCATGTACAAATACATAGCTAAACTGCTTACTTTTTGACCCAAAAAATAATACATGTGCTCATTTCTCTCAATCAAACATCATTCATTCATGGGCGCTGTATAAGAGATAATATCATGCTTGCACAGTCTATTTGCATAGGTTATCATTTAAAATCTGGAGTGACTCGTGTGGCTTTCAAGATTGATATTCGTATAGCATTTGATTCTCTAAATTAAGAGTTCCCGTTCATAACGATGACATCAATGGGGTTTCCCAAAGAATTTCTCAGTCAAATCAAAAAATGTGTTACAATAAGCATGTTTTCATTTAAAATCAATAGTGGCCTCGAAGGTTTCTTTTCGGGGGCTTCGGGTCTTCGTCATGAAGACCCACCGTCTTCTTATCTTTTTGTAATAGCAATGGAGGTGTTAACTTCTATGAAAAGGCATTAAATGGCACAATTTGAAGATAAAATGCCCAAAATGGCACAATAGGAAAATAAGGCCCTGAATGGCACTCTAAAACGAAACTTCATCTCGCATTTTCATTGCTCAAGACCGATAAATTCTTAACACGCTGGCGACGTAGTCGTAGAGGGACCCTGAGCACTGTCCTCCTTAACACTGCTATATTAAAGCTATGTTTTAAAGCCATGCTACATAGTGTTGAAGCACGTGGGTTGGACCCAACTTTGTCTAATTCTTCTTTTGAATATCAAGGTCTATTTAATATTATGTTGATGAATTCTTTAATGTGACATTGTGTATAGAACGTTAGACGAATCAGCGTTTTCACCAAAAGAAGCTGACAAAACGGTACACGATTCCACTTTTTCAGGAAACGTTACTTCATCTTGCATCTTGGTGTGCTATTTAAGGTCGTTTATTTATTTGTGCCATTTAGGGCATTAAAATTATAATTTGTGCCACAAAGGGCTAACACCCTAAACTTTTTGCCTTGATAAAACAACAAACTCATCAGAATTTTCATTTCATTGGAGGACAAAGAATTCGGGCATTTCTCATTTAATTTTCATGAATAATGTCTTTCTTTTCTGTAAAGGGGATAAGAACTCCATAAATGCTTTGATTGCTGGTCTTCGTGATTTTTCTAACATGTCAGGACTCCATCCACACTCAGTAAAGTGTCTCTGTTTATTTGGAAATGTGCCTAATGATATAAAGTCATATGCTCCAAATCTTATGAACTTCTAGCAAGGGGTCCTCACGATCAAATACTCAGGCCTTCCTTTCATTTCTAGAAAGCTATCAAGTAAAGACTAAGCGCCTCTGATTTATAAACCCTGTAACAAAATAAAAATCTTGACAAACAAATTATTGAGCATAGCATGGAGAGTTCAACTGATTAACAAAGTCCTGTTTGGTATTCAAGGATATTGGGCAATGTATCTTTTTCTTGCCAAAATTCAAAATATTTTTGCATGGTTTCTTTGGAGAGGATCAATATTGTCACCCAAGGTTGCTTAGATAGATTGTTGTATTCCAAAAGAAGAAGGAAGCCTAAGCGTAAAAGACTTATTGATATGGAATCGAAGTGGTATTTTATTTTAATTATGGCGAGTGTCAGGAGAGACAGAATGTTGAAGTTTGAACGTCCTAGGGACCTTTCTCTTATGTAATATTCATGATTAATCTCATGCCTACCTATTGCTTGAATGCAACTATTATCGTTAGGTGCTTCAAGGTAGCCCTGGAATTATCACTTGTTAATGTGAAGAGTTCTTGACTAATATTTTTTCTTTTGCAGTTGGATAAAATTTTGGTCCAAATTGTCCTTTTCTATTTAGCTGCAGCATGCCATGTAATTTGGAGATGATGTACCAAAAATAGAGATTTTATTGCAAGCGTACAATCATCGTTTTAATATTTATGATTCGTGCCGCAGAGACTATTTATTTTTCGCAATAATCCTTAAACTTTAATTAAATCCGAACTAAAAGAAAATTTAAATAACAAAAAGTCATTTCGCTTAAAATCTATTTCCTAAAAATTATTTACAAAAATGCAAAAGGAAATCTAATTAAACTAGAAAAATCTAATTTAAGCAAAAATGCAAATTAAAAAGAAAACAATTAAAATTACAACTAATTTATTTTAATAACAAAATTTATTTTACGAAAATCGGGCATGACCCGTTTGTTTTTATAACTAGCCAAAAACAACCAACCAACAATTTGTTTACAATATTCCAAATCAATAATTCCATAATTTTTAAAACAAAATTAAATTAAACTTTTTTTAAAAAATTAATAGTACTTAACTCGGCTTTACAGTTGACTAAGAAATACGTAAACACAGAAATAAAGACACACTACACAGACACACTAACAACATCCAAACTCGTGACTCAGTATCACGGCTGAGTCAACTCAGCTGCCAGGTGGGTTTGAGGATTTGCAGGAGGTTGAAACGGATGGAAGGTTAGGTGGTTGCTTGGCTGTTTGCAGGAGGTACAAGGAGGTCGAGGCCTAGAAGGGATGGAAATTGGTTGCGGAAAAGCTGCGTGGCTTGAGTTTGCAGCGAATTGAAGGTGTAACAGGCTGGTAGGAGAAGTTGGTCAGCTGGGTTTGCGATAGCATGTGAAGTAATTAACAGCCGTGATGGTGGGGTTCTACAGAACATAAATGGAAGGTGAGCGAAAGAGGAAGTCGAGGTTGAATTGGTGAAGGGAATGGGTGATTGTGGCGATGATATAAGGATGGAGCTTAACAGTGTGTGATGGCAGTGAAGTGGTTTTGTTGAAGAAAAACGGTGGTGTAGGCGATGTAGCAGCTGCAGCTAGTAGAAGGGGATATATATGGGTGGGTTGTTGCAGCTGCAGGTGACTAGGGAATGGCAGGACGGATAAGGTGAATTGAAAGGAGGATGGCTGCAATGAAAAACGAAGGAGGAGGTTGGGGAAGACAAATTAAGGAAATTAAAATGGAGAAGAATGAAACAAACAGGGGGAAAATGAGGAATAAGAAATTGCAGAAAACAAAACGATGCATAAAATTACGTAAAATACTATTTATTTTGTAAAAAAATTTTAAACCGAAAAAAAGAAGTTCTGGAAAATTAAATGTCGTAATTCAAAGAAATTGCAAGGAAAATAAAATTTTATCAATCTAACCAACCAAACTCTAACACAAATGAACTTCGTGAAGGAATTTACACGCCGAAAAAATCAAATGCAACCACAATCACGTAAATAACTAGATCTAAAAACTTAAAGAGCAACTTACCACTACTAACTTGAACAAATAATTAAAAACTCATACACCCACTTGCGCAAAACTCACACACCCACTACTCTAGCATACCAACATACTCATAAAACTTAGATCTACACTACCAAACATCAAAACCATCAAAATAAACAACAAACATGGCATAAAAATCAAATCTTTGACTAATAAACATGGGAATCAACAAGAACAAAGCAACAATTATACTAACCCATCAAACCTAACAAAAAAATGGAGATTTAAAGGGGCTAAACATTAAAAATACTTAAACTAAAGCAAGAACAAGAAATCAAAGGCATCTTTCGACCAAATGTGGTAGTACAAAGACTAGTTGATTCACCCTTGAATTTAGAGAAATTCATATCCATGAAAAAAGTATATCTAGAACATAGAAGTAAAGAGAAAGGGAGATTGTAACACCCCTAAATCTGGGGTCAGGAATCTGGGTCGTTACGCTACCGTCCAAACATATATTACCTGCATTAACTCAACAATCCAATAATACAACACCACATAACCCCAAATCCTTTACACACACAAGTTATAGCCTTAGAAACGATTCACAAAAGTAGCATTAGTTATTACAAACCAAATGTACTAATCAGTATCTTATACTGTAAACACAACATCTACTTAAAGTTATATTTACAACGATACTTATACATAAGTCCTTCTAACACTAGCTGCACTTACGCAACTTACTTCTGCATTAACCATTCTGAACTGGCTATCTCAGGGTTGAATCTTCCCCTTCCGATTCTCGTAATACGGAATAATTGACTATGTTTTCCAGGCACTGAAAGGTTTAATAAATAAAGCAAGGGTGAGCACAATAATGCTCAGCAAGTATTCTACCATAGCATAATATCTTCACTNTATGAAGTTTTGAAATTCAATAATCTTTGTTGGTATAGCAACCAAAAATCTTTACGGCATATCCTTTGATTTCAAAATACCATATGGTTCAAAATACTATTCAAGGGATAGTAACATTCCCTAATTTCTGAAAATAACATACAGTTCAAGATACTATATAAAATGGAGCGATAAAGCCCAAAATAATATATATTTGGTCAGCAATGTATATAACATTTCATAATATCTCTGAAAACCTTTGTCAGGCATAATGAACAAAGTTTTAATGCATGTAAAATATAAGTAGATTTTACTAAATGATTCAGAATATATCACTTTCGTAAAACCCCTAT
>PHNY01184052.1:6313-29347 GCA_003724115.2 Anethum foeniculum | reverse complement strand
TCAATTAAATTTCTAATAAGTCAATTTTAAATTAGTTGGAAATATATAATTATTTACAAACATAAGTTATAAAATTATATAAAAATGAAAAATTAGTACCTGCAAGTATTGGGTGCCAAAAAAATATATCATCAAATTACATACCGATGAACATGGAGTCGCGGACTTTAATTCTTTCGTGAAGCATTTTCTTCATTGTTTATAGCAAATATCCTTTATGAATTGAAACTAAAGAAACATATTAAATGTCTTTTACAATAAATAATATATTATAGATCAAGGGAAAAGATTCGAAATATTTGATGTGTTCATTCTTGGGACAAAATGCATACCAAATCAAGTTGAAAATTTGTGCCCTTTTTACAGTTGTAAAGTAATCTTTGATTACTATCATGCTAAATTCACATCTGTATAAAAATAAAAAATAAAAACTAAACCCAATTATGGGGTTTGATCCGGATTCAGATCCATAAAAAATACCCAACACTAAATAAATTTGCAAACATATTCAAAATTTAAATGAGTACAAGATACGTGAAGCTAAAAAAAAACTATATTTATTTATATACATATAATTTCGATTACCGGCTGAAATAGAAATAAATCATTTATGTTGGAAAAAAAATTCAAGATATGACATCTCGAATTAGGTCAACATGATCTGATCATCATGAATAAAGTAATTGTCGGTGCATGCATTTGGAAAATATCAATGTTCAAAAAATTAAGTTAAGCTATCACTTACCAATTTGAATCGGAAAAAGTCATGATGGTAAGCATTTTGTAGACTGTGGATATGATCGGTATAGCTTAAGTCGAAACTAACAGATCGGATAAAAAGCAACAAGTGATATCAATTTTTTGGTCAATTATGTAAAGATCGGAGACATGTAAAGAGTTTCTAAGAAAGAAAGAGAGGAATTGAGGAGATGATCGTATGAGATGAAGGATTAAAGAATGTAAGAAATAAATATTTATTGAGTAGTTTGAAGGGTGTAGAAAAGTCGAGAAGGTACTAGAACTGGGCTGCCTTATATATAAGGTACCAACGGACCGTCCCTGTCGAAAATTGGGCCAAAATTATAATTTTATGAAGTTTTTTTTAGAGCCCACGAAAGTTAACCAAAGGTTCACAACCCAACAATCAAACAAGCCCAATTTTTTTAAGTCCATTATTTCCTATATGATAAAACCCCGTTGTCCTAATTTTTTTGTTCTTTTTTTATTATCGATCCTCTATTCTAAAAAATGATAATATTATTATTTATCTATTTGCAATATACTCCCCATGAGAAGGACCGGGAGACCTAACCTTTAACAGTTGATTCAATATAATTATTATATAGATTAATTAATAATTGACAATGACATTCTTGTTAATATTAAAAAAATAAGGGGAATCTATATTGTGCAATAAAACTAATTACTACGATAGCTTTTCTTCATCATGCAAGAACGTGATTGATGTAATCAATATCTTTGAAATTACACGTCTATATGTAATTTCAGTATATAATAAAATATTCTATTACATATATATACATTTCAGCAAGCAACAGATAATGGAGAAAAGTTCTATTACAATGAGGTCCCTATAACACACACTTGATTATAACTTTTAACTTATATAAGTTTACGATTCGATAAAGTATTTTACTCAATTCTTTACAAAAGTTTGCATGGGTTCTAGGGCACTTACGTGTTTGATGAAAGTTCTCTTTGAAGCCCTGTTATATAAAATTTTCTCAAACATTATTTCGTATCTAATGTCTCCATTAATGGAATATGTTAATGGTATCTTGTTGCTTCTCGAATGTTGTTTTAAGAATTTAGACTTGCCCAAAAGGATATGAAAAATATTGAACTGAGTTCTTATTTCCTTGATTTGGAAAACCATGAATTCTGCTCTTATAGAGGTGGATGATCGCTCTTTAGGTGTCTGTATTGGTGTTCTGTGGATATTTACAACGCTGAGATTATATTACTAGTGTTATCTCCGCTATTTTTTGATGAACTTAGTAATTACTTTGTGTGATCTTTGTTATTTAGGATATGCTTTGAATTTATGTTTATCATAGGTTATTACGGAGATTCTAATCGTAATAAAAAGGATGAATTTTTTGTTGATGAGTGATTAAAAGTCGAGCATTGTCACAATGATGGTGAAGGCCTAGGTTTAGCATTCTTGTAAAAGCTATTTAGTACCTTGCATAGAGCGGGCAGAGTGTTTTTCATTAGTTGTGTCAGTAATGATTTAAAGGTAGGTGATTTTAAACTTGAAAGAACTTCATTTGTTTCTCTCTGCAATTTAAACTCGTCCTACTGAAATTTGCTTGCTGATTTTGTAAGAGAGGCTCATACAACTGAAAAAGCTTGCTTACCTTTTTTTACCGGCAATTTTAACTGTCTAAAATTTTGGAGAAATTGGATTTGTAGTACTACAGAGGAGGAAAAGTGTTATTCCTCTCTAACGTATAAAGTTTCATCGAGTGAAGAAACTCTGTTGGCATGCTTGATTGGTTTATTTATGCAAATTAGTTCACAAAAGGAAAAGACAAGTTATACTGCTCCAAAGCGCTATGTTCAAAAATTGAAAAAGCAAAATGAGATTTTTCCCAACTACACATGCACGGGGACACACATATGTTCTTGAATAACTTATTGAATGAACTTCTTGACTAACTGGAAAGGTGACTTATTGTAAGGTCACAATTTTGTCACTACCTGAGAATTGTGTAAATGGACCAGGAAAGCAAAGTAATATGTGTAGTATGCATAAGGACAGTCTTGAAAAAATAATGTCTTTAACTAAACATGAAACTGACCAAGCATATTGATAGCTCCGCCGTATCCTTGACCACAATATTTTGTACTTGGAGTTTGTTTGTAGAAAGCACAAGGCAGATTTGATTTTTGATATTAATAGAAGTATTGTCTTTAACACTAACAATTTCAAAGAATCTTTCTCGAACAAATCCTTCTTCATCAACAAACCTGAGAATAATTGTCATTTGCTCCTTATAAGATACATTACGTGGTTCATCAACCAGGATACAAAACTTGGCATCTCCAATTTCTCGAAGAATTTCATTTCGAATTTTAGTAGTAATGATATGTAGAATCTCTGTGTCACCCTCAAATCCGGGGCCAAGATTGAGGAGTCACGACCCAACTAATTAAGCAAGACCTAAGTATAACACAAAATGAACTAACCCTGAAACACTACGAGGATCTTATACAGGATATGGTATGAAACAAATTACAACTACTAACCAAGAGTATAAAATTATTACAACCCTATTTATAATAAATTTTTAATTCCATCTTGGAACTGTCAGATAACCCAAAAGTATCTGAAACCACTTTTCTATCAAGGCCTTCTACCTGAGCTGGAAAGACACTCTTATGGGCAATATGCCTAAGTCTAATAATCTTCTTGCTTAACTGCCAAGATTAGATAAACAACAAATAATATGAGCTAAAAGGCTCAGCAAGTAACTATATCAACAACTAACTAATAAACTCGGCAATAACACCTAAATATAATGTTTGATTAGGGAATTTGGGTAATCAGGGTTCAAGGTTATAGTTTTAGAAGAAATGATTATGTGGTTTAGAAACATAACTTTTATCAAAAGCTTTCTATTATAAACATTTCTAATCCACAATCATCCTTTAAAATCAAAACTTTATTGCTTTATTTGAATAGTGATTAATTTACGAAAATAATTTTGTAAAACTGACATACTCAATTGGAGTGTAATAACTTTCAAATAATAATACGGGTGATCAGCCAGTACGGACCTCCATTCCAGTCATATAAGATACCTGAAAGAAACTATATCGCCCTTTTTAACTACCGGTTCATCTCCTATTTCCATAATGCACCGCTCCATCTCCGGTCTCTATACACTTGGCTGGACTGTTGTTAGACGGCCACTTACGCCTCCAATATTTAACATTTCAATGAAAACCTTTAATTGAAAAACCATTTGTATTTAAAACACTTTTAATTTTTAAAAGATTTGTCGGTCTTTGAAATCATTAAGACTCTTTCAAGTCCAAAATCATTCTTAATTTCAAATTTCAGGTTTCAAGTATAAAGCCAAATGTATAAAAAGAAAGTGTAAGTTAAAATGATTCAAGGTTAAGCATTGGTATTGTTAGCGCATAAGTGTCATCAAGGCATAAGTACTATCAAATGGAAATAGGAGCTCATAATAAAACATTTTATATATCTGGAAAGGAATCAGGGTAATAAAAGGTTTTCCAATGTTCTAGGGTGACAGTATCATCTCAATCATTTCATTTATCATATTCACATTTTTTTACCACTTATAAGAGAGGGTAGAGTTACTTGCCTCAAAAACTTTCCTTCTTAACCTATACTGTATTACTGTCACCTAAAACTGCCTTTCATTTCCTAGTCTGTATTAGTGTGTGTTAGTTTTAGGTTGTCATGCCCAAGGTTTTATTTCTTTTAGAGTTACATTCTGTTAGAAGATTTCCCCTTAGATAGTTTGCTCTTGTTTATACATTCCTACGTAATCCTCTATTTTTCTTAATATATATAATTAATTTAGCAAAAAAAATTTAGAGCAGTATATTAATATAGTTATATTTATTACAAACAAAAGTGATTCTAATGCAAATTATGTATAATAACGTAATCTAAACTAAAGTACATTAAAAGAAGACCTACTATTAAGTCAAAAGTCTGTATATACTACTATTTCACCATTTTTAGAGCTGTAAACGAACCGAGAGGTGAGCAAGCTCGAGCTCGGCTCGATAAGGGCTCGGTTTGTTACGAACTCGAACTCGAGTTCTAACTTGAAAATGTATGTGTTAAGCTTAACGAGCTTGAGCCGAGCTTTAGCATCTATGGCTCGAGATCGGCTCAAATTCATTCAGCTCGAACTCAGCTCGTTAAAACTCGAATAAAACATAAATATATCCTGATTTTGAATAATATTCCTAATATTTTGAGTTTAAAATTACACCCAAATATTTAATCCACGAATCATTTAGATTATTTAAGGATAATAGATTAAAATTTAAGTTTCGGTTGTGTCGAAAATGATAATAAGTTGGTCCTGGGTTTTAACTATTTTTTTAAATTAGTTCACGAGCTGTTCGTTAAGGGCTCGAGTTCGGCTCGACACGTTTTTGTTCAATAAAAGCTCGAGTCTAGCTCGATTCGTTAATGAGCTCGATCTCGAAAACAATTTTTGTGCGATAAAAAAGTTCGGATCGGCTCGATTCATTAAGAAAAAAAGTTAAGTTAGGCTTTAGTTAAAAACAAAACTCGGTTCGGCTTAGTTCGTTTACAGCCCTGTCCAATTTTGAAATAGCTAAGCAAATTAACTGCATATCTTCTTCCCCTTCGAGTACGGCATATTACAGTTTTGACGTAAGGATCAAGTTACAATCAGGTCATGTAAGGTTAATCAATATACTTATATAAAGGAGAAGATGGAGATATTTATGTGGCTCATCATATTGTCTCAACCTATTTTTCTAATTTTCTTAAATTTTGAAATTATTAAGTAGAAAAAATCTTAATTATCTTATATTTTCCTAAAATTTCTCCTTAAATCAAATTACCATCTTAGTATTTTTCCAAAATTCATCTTCAAGTCAAAATGTAAAAGGTAAGTTCCCGGTAATTAAAGAAATTGGTGCCCCTCATATCGTCTTAACAGGTAAGTTCCCGGTAATTAAAGGAATTGGTGCCTCTCATATCGTCTCAACCTAGTTTTCTAAAGTAAAAAAAAAATCTTAATTATCTTATATTTCCCTAAAGTTTATCCTTAAATTAAATTATCATCTTAGTATTTTTCTAAAATTCCTCTTCAAGTCAAAATGTAAAAGGTAAGTTCCCGATATCAATTTACTTATATAAAGGAGAAGACGGAGGCGTTTAGGTAGCCCCTCACATATTGTCTCAACCTATTTTTCTAATTTTCTCAAATTTTGGGATTATTAAGTAGAAACAATCTCAATTATCCTATATTTTTCTAAAGTTTCTCATTAAATCAAATTATCATCTTAGTATTTTTATAAAACTCCTCTTCAAGTCAAAATATAAAAGGTAAGTTCCCGGTAATTAAAGAAATTGGTTCCTATCATATCATCTCAACAAGTAAGTTCCCGGTAATTAAAGGAATTGGTGCCTCTCATATCGTCTTAATCTATTTTTCTAAAGTGGAAAAATAATCTCAATTATCTCATATTTTCCTAAAATTTATCCTTAAATCAAATTACCATCTTAGTATTTTTCTAAAATTCCTTTTTAAGTCAAAATGTAAAAGGTAAGTTCCCGGTAATTCAAGAAATTGGTGACTTTCATATCGTCTCAACTTATTTTTTTCTAATTTTGTCAAATTTTTGAGAAAAAATCTCAATTATCTTATATTCTCATGAACTTTCTTATTAAATCAAATTACTATCTTAGTATTTGCCTAAAATTCTTCTTCAATTCAAACTATAAAAGATAAGTTCCCGGTAATTAAAGAAATTCTTTGTATTTTCTCATTTCTATTTTTGTTAATTTACAAATTTCTAAATATGGTATATCTTACCGATCAGGTTAAAAACAGTTACATATATACAAAGGGATTACAAATTTGTTTCTAAGCTGTCACAAATTCATACGTTATTTGTTTAATATGCATATGTAGATATATATAGTTTAATACATATATTTGCTTATTTGTATGTTTTTAATTTTTTAAATTGGTCCAAGGGTGATGCATGGTGATAGCATTCAACATTCTCAGCAATGCAGTAGAGCGTGCCAATATATTCATCTATTTGTATCATTCTAGGTTTTTATATACGTTTTTACTTTTAATTGTACTTTTTCTTTTCTGAGGTTTGTGGTGTACTAGAATTAATTGTCTTACAACATGCAATTTTACTCGCTATATTTGTTGGTTTTGACAAATAATATCAAACATGAGTTTATTTATGGAGGCAATTATGGGGACACATACATTTCAATTATTTATCGTAATAAGTTTTCGCATGTATAGAGATAGCTAATATTATTCTTCCTAAGCAATTTTTTTTAAAATTGTTGTTGGAGTTTTTGTCATTTTCTTTTGATTGTATTTTTGATTATGTTTATTTGTTTCGAATAACTATTTTTTTCGATATGATCTATCCTCGGGAGCAGCCAATATATATATATATATATATATATATATATATATATTGATCCAAGAAAACGTGACACAGATCGTTATAAAAAAAGTATTTTAAGATCTATACATATATATTTAATTTGTATGGTACAAGTCGCATTTCCTGAATAATATAATATTATAGATATATATTTGTCAATGTTATTCTTAAATAATTTATAATTAAAAAAATATAAAGCCGTCACGAATCGCGGCTTAGTGGACTAGTTATATATAAAACTATATATAGGAAGACACGCTATTTTG
This sequence comes from Anethum foeniculum, assembly GCA_003724115.2. NCBI lineage: Eukaryota > Viridiplantae > Streptophyta > Magnoliopsida > Apiales > Apiaceae > Anethum > Anethum foeniculum. Next base: position 21,893 of record PHNY01184052.1, on the reverse strand, counting down.
ATTTCTATTATCCGTTCTAGGGTTTAAAGAGCCGTCTCCCATCCTTTATCTCTGTCCTTTCTCAGGTTAGACGAGGGGCTTCCGCTGGGTTTTCTTTGGTGGAAAGCCCCAAACCCCTTTGTTTTTTTTTCATATTCGTTGATTTTCCTTCAATAAAACCCAATATTCTGGGTGTTTTTTTTTTTGCCAAATTTAGAGCATATTTTATTAATACTTTGAAAGAGACTCAATCGGGACAAACCCCCAACTGATCATGCAACCAGGTTGAAAAAAATAAACGAGCTAAATTATTAGCTGTTATGTTTCCGAATTGCTTAACTAACTGAATACAAATCTTCTGAAAATTAAAAATGAAAATAATGGTTTTCCGAGCAATCCAGCCTACATCTCCCCTGAAAACAGTAGTTTCACAATAGACCCTCATATTAATTTCATGAATAGTGCAATGTTCAGAGGACTCTGTTGCAAAAACTGAGTTTAGAGACATCTTGTTATGAACAAATATTTTTTGTGAGAGGTGAGCACATACGATTTTCACTACCGTTCCAAACGCACCCCAGCTATCTACATGCAGGACACCAGCTTTAGACCTGCCGAAAGTGTTGTTGATGCGAGATATCCAGATCTCCCAATACACCGTAAAATTCATTTTCAACACAATCATCACATTGCACAAAGCGAGACACATCGCACAAAGCGAGACAATTAAACACACAAATAATAACTCAAACAAAATGAAACAAAAAAACCAAAATTCAAGGATCTCGGAATGACGCCAAATTTGAATATGTTTTTAGACCAGAGATTTTGAATCCAAAACTAAATTTATTATGAAATCCGAGCTCTTAACCTTAGTAGATCTGAATACCAAAGTGAAGAACTCAAAATGATTTTTCGAGTTTTGTGAAACAAATCTCGATATTTATTGAAAGATAATTAAACAAGAGAAAGGTGTTGTGTGGATGAAGAAAGGGGAGGGAGATGGAGATGGAGATGAAGATGGGCAGAAAGGGTGAAAAAGAAGATGGGGCGGCTAGGGTTAGAGGGAGATGGGGCGGCTGACTCTCATTAGAGAGAAACCCCTCACCCTCAGGCCCTCACGAGAGAGAAAAGAACGAGATGAAGCTTTAGGAGTGACTTTTTGTTCAAAATGTTCTGGTTGTCTCTCCTTTTGAAGGGTTTGTTTTGTCTCTCCATTTGGAGTGTTTTGTTATGTTTTGTTTAGTTTGTTTGGGTTTATTTACTGTTAGATCTGTAAAGAATGATTTTATTAATTTTTTTGAGGATCTGGAAAGTATATCGAATCTGGGATTGTAGTGATTTTTGTAAGAACTCATCTTTCACAACCAAAAATTGTTCATCTTTTGGGGGTTTACATTTTCGGCAATGTCTATAGCTGACATCCGACATGTAGATAGCTGGGTGCCACTCCTCTAATCTCAGTTTATGTGATTGGGGTTTCTGAACATTAGACTAAAAATGACTTGTATGTGATAAAGTCAATTTAGATATTGCTTATTTCGGGAATGCTGGTACAGTTTGGATCGCGGGGAATGTCTTTGATTTCGTTTTTAACTTCAAGATTTTTTAAATTCTGTGCAGGAAACAAAACACCTAATTATTTTTTAGTATGTTATATATTTTCCAATCTTGTTGTATTGACAGTTAAGAATTTGTCCCGGCTATATTATATTCTATTTAATGAAAACTATTTTTTGTTCTTAAAAAAAACAAACTATAGGTAGGACATATAATATGTAACTAAAACATATGCAAAAATGAAAAAAGTGATAGTTATTGGTTGTTGGGACAAATTTGTTAGGTTCGAACTACATGTTAGTTGCCGGGTTAGTTGCTGTGATTACTTAAACACTTAAACAGAGCCTTGAATAAGCGAGTTTAAAAATGTGTCATTTCAAGCAGGTGAATCTCAATTTATATCATTAAATCCTGGTTGTCAAAACTTTAATCGTTTTAAAATTATAATTACAATTAAGCAGAGGTTTCAACAAGAAAAATTTTAGTATGAGATTTATAGTTCGGTGTTAGGTCGTAATGAAAAGACAGTAGTTCAATAATTTAATATAACTAAAAACTAAAAATTGATTGATTTATATTTGGCCAATAATTTAAAAAATCACTAATTACTTTAAAAACTGAAAAAAAATATTTTAAATAGGAATAAATTTATTTTCTAACAATATTAGTTTTAAAGTTTTATTTTAATTAATATGTATAATCGTGGTCAAATTTTTTGGTCAATTTGATCAAGTACTAGTCAAAATTAGACAAATAAAATGAGACGAGAAAGTATATTTTGTAGTTTAATTTTATTTTTATTTCTATTAACTTAATTAAAATAGTATGATTCAAACTACTGCGAATACGATACGAGTCGATATCAAATAATGGGAGGGGGGAGAATATAGTGTATTTATTTGGCCAAAAGTCGGGGAAAAAAGGTCAAACTTTGCAATTTGTATAATTACGTAATATTGTTTAAGAAATGGAACTATCAGTCTCACCAACTTTTGACTACTATAAAAATTTATGGGGAAATTGTTAATTATTTATACGAGAATATTATTAATATAGTTTTTCCAAAATATACAATAAACACCAATTCCCCAACTCCCCTTGCTCTAAAAATTTAGTATATTTTAATTAGTATTTTAATCATAAATATTGACGAATCCTCCTACATTCATAACAATTATACCAATAAAAATACAATAAATTCATAAAAAAATTATAAATAATTTAGAACTTATTGTACGAACTTTGACACACATTACAAAGACATTATTAATATGCAGCTTTCTGTATATATGATATATATGTGAATAAAAATGCGTGATCAATATACAAATGCGCGAATGGACGCAAATAACAATATTATTAAAATATAATTATGTAAATAAAAAAGTTGATATGTATGGTATAAAATTTATCTGACATCATGTATATCATTATAATTTATGACTGGTTATCTATAAAATTATAATCTTGCAGGTTTTATTTAAGTCAACTATTGTATATCTAGCGGTAAAGAAAAAATATCTTATCCCTTTAATTCCACTCGAAGTTGACCCAGTTCTATTAGTGGATTGCAACAGATAAGTGAGTCCACAGACCATGCTGCTTCAATTATTTTTTTAGTTAACCAACTGGTTCAATAATTTCACTTCGTGGTTTCTTTTGAAATCTCAGTAGTCCTAATTTCTAGCTACTCTTCCCTTGATATTGGGATGTTCGGTAATCGTGTTTGATATTTACAAGTTAAAACAAACACCTGCTTTTACTTTTAGTATTTATTTCGAAAGTGTTCAAGTACATAATCCAGACTACCTAGCCCTTGTCAGAAATTGCGCTCTCAGGAAAGTCATTAATGATTTAAGTGAACTTGTATTTTTTCTTAATTATGAAAAATAAGTCATTTATCTTTAAAAAAATATTTATTTATATATATTTTGAAAATAAACATTTAGATATGAAATAAGATAACTCAAACAGGTGCTAGTGTGAATGTCGAAATATTTTAATAACATACTACTCCCTCTATCCCATTAAATTCTCTACGTTACTTTTTAGCACGATTTTTAAAACTCATTTAAAGCATAGCTTCATAATTTTTTTTCAAATTTTTTTTTCTGAATAAAAGTTTAAACATTAAACTTTTATTCAGAAAAAAAAAATTAAAAAATTATTATGGAACTACACTTTATACGAGTCTCGAAATGCGTGCAGACATTGAACGTATAGAACCTAGAGGCATATTTTATTTTTATAAGTAATGCATTAGGATAAAGAGGACTAATTATTTATAATATTTATAAGAAATGTATGGGAGACTCTCGAAAATGCTCTTAAAGTGCTTAAAATCGAAAGTTACTTGTTAATAAATTAAAACACTAATAAAATTTGAAAAAACTGTTTAGAATTGGTAAGAGGTATTTGAACTACTTATTTTATTTTTATAATAAAACTTAATATTATCATTCACATATTAACTTAATAATTAAAATTTTATTTTATAATTTTAATAACTTAACTTATAAGTTGTACAAAACATATATAACTTAGGATTTTTGCTTTTTAGTTATAACTAACTTTTAAGTCATAAGCCATCTTTTTTTAAAAAATCTACCCAAAGGACTCTACAACTAATGACTTAATTCATTTCTTATCCTTAAATATAATATAAAAAAATAATTTTTAATAAATTAATGCATGAACAACTATATATATTTATTTTCATAATACTCCTAATATTATTTTTAACTATTTTATTATTATATATGCATCCTATCATTAAGACACAATATATAGAAAGAGAAAACGATACTATTTCTAACTATTTTATTATTATATGTGCATACTATCACTGAGATACAATATATAGAAAAGAGAAAATGATAGGGATATTTATAATTTATTATAAAATATTAGTTGAGAATTGTTAGAAGGAAAGGAATCTCACCTAAAAATAAGTAGGGGATGAATAACCAATATTTTTAGAATCTCGTAATAACTAAAATAATTAGTCATTATTTAGAAATTTCATTGAATACGTAGGAATACAACATATATTCTCGGTATTATTAGTTATAATGATTAATTACATTTAAAAATAATATTTTATTGTTATTAGTTATAATGATTAATTACATTTAAAAATATTATTTTATTTCTATTTCATATTAGTGTATATAAATATGTATATATATATATATATATGAAATTTTTTTATGTTAAAATAAATTTAGTTAATATTTTCTTCGAAAAATAGTTAATATTTTATTAAATATAAGTGAAAATAAAATATATATTTAATAGAAATACATTGAATATAATAGTAATTTAATCTATATTACAAATATAATGAATATATAGTAATTTAATTTATATTACAATTGGAATATAATAACATATTTAAATATGATAAAGAAACAACTAATGAACATTACTTATGTATATATATTATAAAATTTATAATTATATTATATTGTATTTTATTATATTAGATTATATTTATTAGAAGTTTTATAAATATGCAAAGCATATTAAAATAATTAATAAATTTGATTAATAAGAAAAGCATATTTTGATACTTAATATTAATTGAATTTAAAATTTTTAAATATAAATTATGAATTTTAATACATATATAAATATAATATATGTGTATGTATTATGTATAGAGCTAATTTAAATAAGGCAAAATTTAACATGGGTAATTTAGCATGACTATTCAACATATATAAATGTTTTTGCTTGGAGGACTGTATTTTTTAACTAATATTTTTATTCTATAACAAGTAAATTTGTTACCTAACATGTAATAATTGTCAGAGATGCTCTAAGATACTTTGAAATACTTATTTGGCTCTCATTCGTTAAATTTGTAGTTAGTAGTTCAAATAGCTATTTCTATTAGACTTGCTCTTAAAACTATCTCCTAAACTCATTAAAATAATATAGATTCATCTTTTTTTTTTTTGAAAATTGCTAAATTTCATTAGATAACAGCAATATCATACACGAGATTCTCCAACACAAACTGTGGAGGGGAAGGAAAATCTAGAAAGCTAAAAACCTCACAAGGAACCCTAGCAAGAAGGTGGGCTACTCTATTAGCTTGCTTTCTAGTAAAAGATACAGAAAAGTCTAAGTTTTGCTCAAAAATAGTACGACACTTCTGGATCATATGACCAACCTCCAACCGATTAATGGACTTATTGTTTACTGCTTGAATCGAGAGCCACGAATCACTCTCTACTATCACCTTCGAAATGCCCAGTTGTACAGTCCAAGAGAGAGCTTCAAGAATTCCTTTTATCTCCGCTTCAAACACTGCCACCTCTCCCGTAGATTCATCTTTATTACTAATCTTTAAATTCAATCATTATTTATTATTTTATAATATATAGTACACTCAAATTGGATAGGTTATTAAATTATAAAATGCAGTAAAAGTGGGATGTAACTCTTACAGTAACGAATGAAAAGGAAGCCTATTAGGGGTAACGTATGTGTTTTATTCGTTCCAAATGATTCGCTATTTTTAAAATCTGATATTAGTACCTCGAATCCACCTGAGATTTGATACCTAAAGGGAGGTGTGTTTGAGTGAGGGATATCAAATTAAATTTTATTATTTCATTTTTATTTATAAAGTTAAATATAATCTCAAAACATATATAAATATGATGCTGTTTATTTTAAATTACTTGTGCTTATTTTTGTTTAATACTAATTAGTAATATTTTATTTATTTTATTAAAAAATAAAATACTATTTAATTATCTAAATTATAATTTTTCAATCACTTATATATATATATATATATATATATATATATATATAATTTGTAAGTTGTATCACAACTTAAATTCGAAGTATACAATATATTATACTTACAAGTAATATAATAATTGAAAATGGGCTATTAATTTTATTAAAAATAAAAATTAAATAATTATTATTATATTTTAAAAAATTACAAATCTAATAACAATAGATTAAAGTATTTAAACAATTTTTTTCAAAGTTCGACTCAATAATGACTCAAAAATATTTAAATTAAAGAGATTGATTTTAATACCAACCAAACACATGATATTAAGAATGATTCATCATCCCATGCTAGCTTAACCGGATTTTTTATTCCAAAACTATACTTTTTGGTGAACCAAATAACCTTAGTGATTTGTAACCTTATTGATTTGAGATTTGAGGAATCACCAAGAACCTTTTAGTTACATTTTCACCTTTTTTTTAAATTCTGAGTTAAAAATTTAAATAAAGAGTCTCTTTAAATTTAAATATAAGAGTCTCTTCTTTTTAAATTTAAGTAAAGAAAGACCAATAATGAGCCATAAGTATAAACGACTACTGTATTATTATAGGCATAATTATTAATTAGTGATTTATATAATCTATATATAGGAGGGGAGAGAGAACAAGCTGGGCAGAATGATAGAGCTGACTTAACAAAAAAGGAAAACAGAAGTAAAAAGAGCGCTAGAGTTGAAATAGAGGATCGATGGAGGCTGCCGGAGATCAAATAGTCCCTACCTCTACTCGCAAAAGAGGCGGGTGGATAACCTTCCCCTTCATCATAGGTCCATTTCTCTCCTCTTTTCTTTTAGGCTTTTATAAGTTCAAGCTCTTGAACTTCATAAATTCCTCTCAAACATATAAGCTTCATGCATGTACACGACTACGTACATGCAGTGATGCACATGACTTATTTTCTTGCAATATTGTAAATAAGAGTGTATATATGTGAACTTGATATTGTGTGTTGAAATTAAATGAAGCAGCAACCATGGGGGGTTTGTCACTTGCTTGTGGAGGATGGACAATGAATTTGATGGTATATCTCATAGAGGAATTCAATGTAAAGAGTATAGATGCTGCTCAAATTTTTAATATTGTTAATGGCTGCACTGCTCTTTTTCCAATCCTTGGAGCTATCATTGCAGACTCATTTCTTGGTTGCTTCTCTGTCATCTGGATTTCGTCTCTTCTCTCTCTATTGGTAAGTGTGTATTAATCTATTCACCATGTATAAATTGCAAGTATAATAAGGTTTTGCTCTAGTTTGACATTTTAATATAATTTTGTGACCACAACTTTCATCAAATTTAATCTAGTTCTTTTTTTTAAAAAAAAATCTTATTTGTCCATGCCAAGTTGACTTAATGATAATTTAGATCATAATTTTTACATAATATTACAGGGCGTTGTTCTTATAACGGTGACATCCACACATGATTCCTTAAGGCCTCCACACTGTGAAACTGGATCAAGTTTATGCAAATCTCCATCACCATTCCAGCTTTCAATTCTGTACTCCGGTTTAGCTCTCGGGTGTTTAGGTGTGGGAGGAACAAGATACACCTTAGGAACGATGGGGGCTAATCAATTCGATAACTCCAAAAATCAGGGGAGTTTCTTTAACTGGTACTTCTTCACTATGTATGTGTCCACAATGGTAAGTGTGACAGCTCTTGTGTATATAGAAGATAGTGTGAGTTGGGTTTTGGGGTTTGGCCTCTCAGTATTGGCAAACCTTTTAGGTTTGCTTATTTTCGTGATGGGAAATCGATTTTATCGTCATGTTGAGGCAAATGGGAGTCCATTTACTGGTTTAGCTCGGGTTATTGTTGCTGCTGTTAGGAAAAGAAGTGTATTCTTATCAATCAAAGCAGAGGATTATTACCAGGAGCAACTTGGTGGAGTTGAAAAGGTGGTGGTGGCTCGTTTACCTACTAAATCCCTCAAGTAAGCTTTCTTTTAACTTAATTATTTGTCAAGAACAATAATTGTCAAGGTAGAACATGTAGGGAATGGCCCCCTTTAAGAAGGATGAGAAATTTTTTTTTTTTTTTTTTGCCAAAAGGATGAGAAATTTTTAATGAAAAACAAAAAACTATTTTGTACTTGTGGAATCTATACAACTTTTGGCATAAATATCATTATTGTTTTTATTGTATTATTAAACTGTAACGCAGTTGGTGAATTGTCTATTTCATCCAATCTTCAATGAATCTCTCTATTCAATGACTTTTGCTCTTTGTTGGGAGGCTCAAGTCTTGTCCAATATTACTCCCTCTGTCCCAACCATTTCTTTACAGTTTCCTTTTTGGGATGTCCCATCCAATTCTTTACATTTCAAAATTTACCCAAAATAGTTAATGGGTCCTACCATTTTCTCACTTTTCTTTCCTTTTCACACTACTTTTTACTCCACTATCTCCCTTTTATACATTAAAAATTAATGAGTCCCACCACTTCACCCACTTTTCTTTCTCTTTTCTACTACTTTATACATATTTCTTAACCTCCGTACCCAAATCATATGTAAACAAATGGCTGGGACGGAGGGAGTATTTTTTAACAGTCTATGATACCTCTCTCTTGAATATGAGATGCCATCACACAGGTCAAATTCAATTTAATATAAAATTTTGGACTATTTTTGCACTATTCTTGGTCAGTGGTTGTTGTCAGAAACATTATACAATTGCAACAGGGCTTTGTAGTGATGATCAAAGTTATCATTTATTAAAACTGCAATTTGTAATTTGCAAAGATATATATTATCCCATTGAGGTAACACTTAAAGATTAAATATTGAGGTAAGTTGGGAGAGAGCATGTAACTTAACATATTATTTTTGTGATAGGTCTTTTAAAGTTTAATGGTTTTAATCGAAGTAGGCTCACTTTACTATTATGTAGGTTTCTAAACACTGCAGCAGTGAAAACTGAAGGGGATATCAAGTTAGATGGTTCCCTTGCAAAACCATGGAATTTATGCACCGTAAAACAAGTAGAAGATCTCAAAGCCCTAATCAAGATCATCCCACTATGGTCAACTGGTATATTTGTAGCCACTCCTATAGCAATCCAAGGAAGCTTAGTAGTCCTACAAGCTCTAACTATGGATCGTCATATTGGGCCTGATTTCCAAATCCCAGCTGGCTCTATGGTTGTCTTCATATTTATCTTTACAGCTGTTTCTTTAACACTGATAGATAGATATCTATATCCCACGTGGAAAAAGTTAACTGGTCGTCCGCCAACTCCTCTCCAAAGAATAGCAGTTGGCCATGTTTTAAATGTGCTAAGCATGGCAGTGTCAGCAATGGTTGAGTCCAAGCGACTGAACATAGCCAAGTCACACCAGAAAGACTCCATTTTGCCAATATCAGTGATTTGGCTTTTGCCGCCATTGGCTATTGTAGGGGTTGGAGAAGCCTTTCACTTTCCAGGACAAGTTTCATTATACTATCAAGAGTTTCCTGCATCGTTAAAGAGTACAGCAACTGCAATGGTTTCTCTGTTTATCGGTATTGCATATTATCTGAGTACTGCAATAGTTGATTCTGCTAGAAGGATGACAAGCTGGCTACCAGATGATATAAATCATGGGAGGTTGGATAATGTGTACTGGGTGATAGTGGTTTTAGGGGTTTTGAACTTTACTTATTTTCTAGTTTGTTCTTACTTCTACGACTACCAAAATCCAGATATAGAGGTGGAGGAGAGGTCGAAGTCGAACAAATGAATGTATGTATTAAAATCAAATCTCTCACTCAAACTGAAATGCATAGTATCAACTCAAGTGAATCTATGTACTATAACATGGAAAAAGGCCCGCTGGCCCGCATAAGATCCAAAAAAAGTGAGCCATCTACAATAAAATTGAATAAAGGTATCAGAACGATCTCTTTTGCACCAGTATCCAAATATATTAAAGAAGAAAGAAATGATATAGGCCAAAGGTCTGCTATAAAAATTAACATGACTTCACATTCCACAACCATGGAAAACAACACAATCATATCACAACACATATAAAATCATACTCCCCTCTACAAGAATGATATTAAGATGAAGAGATAGGATATATAATTTAGTAGCAAGAGTAATTTCCACAGATTTCTTGATGATTTTATGTTGCCATGTTACTTAAGTGGGTCTCATACACATATAAGGATAGCTTGTGGAATTATGGAATAAAAAGGCTCGTCAAATAACTTCTATCTTTCATCACTATATGTGAACAGGATAAAAACTAACTGAAAAAAAATGTGTTCATATGTACATACATACATATCCAAAGAAGACACAGCCAGACCAACTGGGATCTTATTCTAGATCAGTCCTGATTGCCAGGCAAAGATTAAAATTTGACTCGTACAAAGTTAGCTTACTACAAATCCGCAGGTTGAGTGTTGGTGCATTTTGTACAATCAAAAGGTCCAATCTCATTAGTCTTTCGTTTCACCTGAAAGCAACAGGAAATGTTAAGGCCCATTTATGCTTTATAATCTATCATGCGCCAAAAAGCACGTCAGCCATATTTCTGGTGTGGAGAGGTCAATAGACTCAATACTATACTACACTGAAAGAGCTTTCTTGCACCTCTATAAAAGAAAAAGTTATTATCCGAAGCAGAATAATTCAGTTATTAACTTCATAGACGAGATATGTTATTTATGATCTAATACAGACAACAATAGCAGGACTTGTAGCTTGGTCTAAACAGGTCAACTAACCCGCAAGGGCAATGGTACATTATGAATCATTTCCCAGTGAGAGGAATCCCTTGAAAATTACAAATTTGATCTAAAAGAATTCAATGGTTCGAAACTGATTTTAGGCAAAAGTAATAACACATGGATTCAAAATTGTCAGAGAACAGAAGACTTTAACGGAAGCTTTGCAGTTTTAAAGACTAATTTTAGCATGTACATTTGGGTCAAGACTTTGGTCCAGCGGAAAAACAGGCGGTTTTGCAGACTAATTTTAGCATGTACATTTGGAATGTCCTATCATAAGGTTCAAACTTCAAAGAGAAGAGTAAGACAAAATGAGACATAAGATGGCATGTTCGGATTCCCTATGAAGAACCGAGTCATAAGGGGATAAGTTTTCTATATAAAACAAGATAAGCAAATATAAAAGGGTAAAGCCAAAGTGAAAAGAGTACAGAGATCTCAGAAAGATAAAAAATTATATGGCTCACTGAAAGGGATATCATAGATCAACATTTTAATATTGCTGGCCATGCAAAAAATATTAAAAGGCACTTGTAAAGAATTATCTTAGTAGTAAACTACTAATGACATATCTGAAAGTAAAGATCTGAACTTAACATTACACTTCAAATTCTAAATGTCATGTAGCAGACAAACTTGCCAAGATTAGTGACAGTTTACTTTAACCATGACATAGATATTTCTAGATCTAAAATAAGTTAAAAACCAAAGATAAAAAGTTATACCCAGTGCACAAGTAGATATACTTGACAATCGGACCAAGCATGCATGACCTTTGCACAAACCAATATAGATACTAAAAGGACTATAATTAATTGTTAATATAGTAGTAAACATTCACACATAACAGCCAAAGTAGAAATATACAAGTAATTAAATAGGAGGTTCATACCGGAGACCATGGACTTGGTTCAGGAAGGGATTTTTCAGGAGGGGAATTTTGTACAGCACCACTTTTCTTTGTCAATATATCCTGTGAAAAGCACCTTATGAGATAAAAACCACTAACCTAGTAGTTAAATAAGAATCATGCTTATTCCAATTGGTTTATTCAAAGGACTAACAGAATAAAGGATTATTACAAAGGGATCAACTTTATTTTACTCCGACTTAGCACCGCTTCGGCAGCATACACTATACTATTAGTTTCTAGCACCAACATAAAGTTTGACCCATTTAGATGCACAAGTTCCTCCAGAAAACTAGTATATCATTTAAAAACTAAAAAACCAAGATTGATTCCGGAATTAGCAAATCAATTGCCAGCCAAATGATCCATTCTATTGATAAACAACCTTATGTTATCATTTCCAAAATTCCAGAGTTTGATCCCATCATGAGTTCAATAGGAAATATATGCACAAATATTATCGAAAACTTTCCAGTAGAGTTTAGGACCTTCTCTATTCATTACTCCCTTACAAAACAGTGTTACATTTAGGAATTTCTTAAGATATAAATTCTCTGTAACAATTATGTGTAAGATGTATACTATGACTAGTACATGCCTATACATTATAGACATAGCTAAAACTGATTAGTGACTTACTTTAGTATTGGTGGCACGATTATGTAATACTGATGTTAGACATGACATTTTTTAAAATTACATCCATCACGTAGATATAAAGTAACATGGTATAGTACTAGCTGATGCACCGTTGTATTACTAAAAGAACAATTATTGAGAAAAATAATATTCTAGGATGGGACAGGACTATAGTTACGGAACGGAAGGTGCATTTGTCTAAGGTCAAAAGTTTTTTTTTAAGTGAGACTGATTTTCCCTGCAGACCCATATGAATTAATACGCCTTATATACATGTGCATCAAATAATTATATTAGTCCTAATGACATTTTGAAATGACAGCCTTTCTCTAGAGGCCTAATCAGTACAGTCAACTAGTGATTTCTGCGACAGAAGTATTCTGTTAGAGGAATTCTTATTACAAATTTTTTCAGGACATTCATTTAAGTACAGATTTATAGCATCTTATAGGTCCTACCGGAGTACATGTGCATAAGCTAAAGTTATTATACCCATCCAGACCCATACAATCATAAAAAGTACTATACGTCTATACCATATCGCCTTAAATACATTTGTTAATTTATTAGATTGTTTATATGACATTTTGAGATGAAGTATCGCTTTGTCAGAGGCCCAACCAGTATAGTTATGGAACAGAAGGTGCATTTGTCTAAGTTCAAAAGTTTTTTTTTTAAAGTGAGACTAATGTCCCTGCAGACCCATATGAATTAATACACCTTATATACATGTGCGTCAAATAATTATATTAGTCCTAACAACATTTTGAAATGAAGACAGCCTTTCTCTAGAGGCCTAATCAGTACAGTCAACTATTGTTTTCCGCAACAGAAGTATTCTGTTAGACGATTTATTATTACAAATTCTTTCAGGACATTTATTTTTAAGTACAGATTTATAGCATCATATAGGTCCTACGGGAGTACATGTGCATAAGCTAAAGTTACTATACCCATCCAGACCCATACAATCATATAAAGTACTATACCATATCGCCTTAAATACATGTTTTAATTTATTAGATCGTTTATATGAACATTTTGAGATGAAGTATCTTTTCCTCAGAGGACCAAACAGTAGGTCCTACAGGAGCTCATGAGCTAAAGTCATAGCCCAAACCAACTCATAACACTGCCATTTCTTTTGTAAAAACACACTCCGCCTCAGCAGGCTACATATCTCATAAATTGACATAAAAAGAAATTCAAAAAGATGATACCAAATATAGAACATATAAAGTTGTTACCTCGCCGGCGGCTTCAATAGCAGCCAACCATTCATCGGAGAAGGGAACCGCATCAGGCGGTGGTATTATTAAACTATTAGGTTTTGTACCACTTTCAGATTGCTTCCTACTGCCAAAAGAAAGCAAATTAGAGTGTTTACAAGTCTCAAGCAAACCAAAATATACCACAAGCAACATGATGAAGGTAAGAAGGCATGTACAAGCTTGCTAAGGAACACTTACATTGATGAAGTTGCATCACTGTCTTTCATATAAGCATGGCCACTGTCTCCATAACACTGATCAGATACAGTGTCTGAACCAGATAGGTAAGATTCCTCTTTAAATTGCTCAGTGGTTGCAATAATGTTTGTATGTTGCAAGTATGATATTTTGACATGAGACTTGCTGCTCGAAAAATCAACTCCATTTGTATCATCGTGTTCTCTCTCCAAGTTTGCAAATTCAGAATGCTTAAAACATTTGGGTTCACTACCACTAGAAGCTCGTAACACCGAACTTTCCTCTACAATTCTGCCAGTGTTTTCATTTTGAAAAACTTCAACAGTGTCTCCCTTAGCAGTACCGTCTAAGCAAGAATCAGCTGCAACACACTCCACAATTGCATTGTTTCTTAAGCTATGAGCATCGCATTCGCTGCCTTCCTGTACTGAAGCCTGATCATATGGTACGAATGAACCAGATACTTCACCTAGAAAAGGCTTGGCCGCATTTGAAGGAGTAACATTATCAATGGGCACAACTTCACTCCTGAAATGTATATCTGTGGAGCAGTCTTGAATGTCAACTTTCGGACTAACCTCTACAAGATCAAACTGTGCCTTTAAAGGAGGTTGCTCTGTTAATCGATTTGAATCGAATTCAGCATCTTTACTATGAGCTGGTGATGGGGCATAAATGACCTTGGAACTATTTATTTCACTTTCACTATCCTTGCTTCTTTCATGAATGACAAATTGAGAACTTGCATTGACTTTTCCGCCTCGGTATTCTTTAGAATACACAACGGGATTACACTGGTAATTCTGCTCAACTCTAAGGCAAGGACTTTGAAGCTCTAAAGTTTTCAGTAAAATACGAGACTTGCTTTCGCTATGAAAAGTATCACTGTGGTCCCGTAGTCCTTCTATCAGATCTGAACTAGTAGATAGTTGATGAACAATAGTATTAACTTCACTCTCCTGCTCAGAGTGTTTGCTTTTATACAGAAACTCGTTGCTGTTTCGCTCCGTTTCACTAGAAGATAGGTCTTTTAAATCAGTTACTCCCCTATTTCTACCTGTATCTTTTGAGGTATCGCAACCAAGTGACTGGCTTTCCACATAAGAGACTTTTTTAGCATCACATGCCAAAGGTTTTAATGATTCAGGTAGTTCTGCAAAGCGGTCATCATGCTCCTGAATACATTTGTTATCTAATTAGTAATTTTGTTTAGTATTACTAGCACAAAACGCAATGATATATGATAATATAATCCTTCTCACACAGATGTCTTTTGCTTGACAATTTCTTATTTATAAACACTTTAAGAAAGTTGTTCAAGTATATATATTTGTATTGTACAGGTGCTGTAGGAGTAAATGAGCTAATGCTACCGTATCCTTCCAGATCGCTATAAAGTTCTTCAATGTAAAAATGTGTTAAATAATTAGATACAGTAACTTTTATGACACTTTACAAATGAACACATAGGTTCTTTAGAGGATGACC
>PHNY01184036.1:24908-38982 GCA_003724115.2 Anethum foeniculum | reverse complement strand
AGAGATTAGCCAGAAACAGAGAGTAGAGACAAAGAGTGAAAGTCAGTGAGTAAAGAAGAGTAGAGAGTAGAGAGAAGAGAGGGAGAGTGAAAGTGCTGAGTGTAGAGAGGGCGAGAGGATTGTATTATCTGAAAATCTTAAACAGTCTCAAAATTTGGGCGGTATTAGTCCAAAATTTGCCCGCTCTAGCCCAAAATTTTCTCCTCCTCTCTGAGTCGAGCAGCTAGAAAAAAATTATACTTTATTATTGTAATTATTAAAATTAAAGTAATTATTTTAGAAAAAATAGTCACTTATATGTGCTTTATTACTTTTATAAATTCCGTATATTTTTAATTTTTATAACATTTATATCATTCCTCATATTAATATAAGGGGGATTAGTACTATTTTAATTTTTCAATTTATTATTATAAATTTTTGAATTCATATTTCAGATTTTTATATTTACGATTTCCAAAATTCCTATTTAACTTTTTTAAATTTTGTAATGTATAAAATTCGTATTTAATCATATATTTTATTTATTAAATTTGTAAATAACCATAAATTCTTGTAAAATTAATTTAAATTGACACTTAATCTTAAATAAATATTATATTTTTATTTTAATAATCTAAGCTAACACTTTTAAAAGTATGTTGCAAGCTGCAACACTTTCTAACTAATGCAACACCAGGTTTTTGGCTAAGGTAACACAAAAAATTCAATGTTATATTAGGCCATAAGTAGCATAGCTAAGGTAACATATTGGGGTAACGTTCTTGTGGAGGGGGTTGCGATAGGTCATATATGGTGTAGTGGATACAGCCTCTATCAACCTTTGACAATGCTCAAGTTGATGTAACACCAAATGCTGAAACACAAGTCTTATCTACTGATATGATAAATCATGACATAAACTCTGACTTAAATCCTTATGAAGAAGACTCAAATGCTGATACATCTAAGGTTGATCTCTCACAGTTATTTGCTGCAGAAAAGAGAAAAAATTTGTGGAAGAACAAATTAACACCTCCAGCAAGGAATGATGAGTTATGGAAGAAGGTGTACAGTGACAAGGTGCTTGAAAGGCATCGTGGTACAAGAGACATACTTTGTATGAAGGGTGAGAGGGTATGCATTGGAAGTGCTCTTAGTATAAGAGATCCAACAACTCTCACTGATGAGTTGGGTGCGCAAGTTTAGCTGAAGCATCTGCAAAAGGTGGTCTCTGTTCTTGAAGTTCTTGATCACTTTGATGGGAGCACACCTAAAGAGAAGCTAGTTTATTTTCTACAATCTCGTAAAAGACTCATAGTCTCTAAAGAAAACATTCTAAATTCAAGTCCTGGCAGGAGTTAGAGTATGTGCTCTATTTACTGAAAGTCACTAACTCTACTACTGCTAGATGGGTTGAATTCCTCAAGAAACAAATTCAAATATAGGAATTTCTTACAAGACTACTTATCCATACACTCCAAAGTATGAACTAGATGATGGTACAATAGTTGATATGCCTAGAGGAGGAGCTCAGATCACCAAGGTACTGGAAATGGATGTTATCACATTCAATCCAAATGAAAAAGAATTTGGAGTTATACAGCTGGATGATCTACATATGAGCAGAGCTAGAATTCCTGATTTAAGGGCTGTTATTTATCAGACTGATGACACAGTTCAAGAGCTTAAAGATATCAAGAACAAGCTGGAGATGTATCCGAACATAGTCAAAGAAAATTTGGTTAAAAAGCTTATAGGTACAGTAGAATTGTAGAATAAACTTTTGAATTCAATTTATGTTGAGTTATAAATAACTATATTCTTACATTTAGATTTTTATTTTGTCATCATCAAATTAGAACTTGTTCAGATGTTCACACGTACAAGTTGGCGAGATTGTTAGATATTTTGATGATGATCAGTGTTTAGGTATTTATCAGTACCTAGACATATCAGAGCTTGTCAGATGATATCAGTATTTGATATTAGTATTTATTATGAGAGTTTATCTGTTAGAAGGTACTAATCAAGAGATGATTTATGTGATTGAAGATATGAAGATAGCAAGGATATGTCGGTTCCTCAACAATAATTATAGGATATGTAGTGTATCTAATCATTAGTGATATTCATATATTTAGTAATTGAGTTTGTAACTGTGTGTTATATAAACAAATATTAGGTTTACAGTTAAGTTATCGATTATTGTTTTATCTTTGTGTAACCTAGCAGAATACTCTTACATTCTTTACTTGTAATTTGTAAATAGTTTTTACTAGAAAACTGTTCTTCATTCTACTTGATTATTTAGAATTGATTGTTATATACTGTATTAACTCCCTCTGCAGTATACTGAGACGTGACATGAAAGTAATTAACTTCCCACTTAAAAAAAAGTTTAAGAAATATTAATAGCGTAGAGAAGTTTGGAGGATAGTAAGATAACAATTTGAATTAAGAAGAAAATTTATTAATATCGTAGAAAAATTTTAGGTGAATAATAAGATGGTAAATTAAATTAAGGGGAAATTTTTGGAAAATATTAGGTAATAACAATTTTTCACTTAATAATTCAAAAATTTGAGAAAATTAAAAATATAAATTGAGATATAAGAGGTGCGACGTGAGCTCTCTACTTTTTATATAAGTATATAAATATATGATTTTGTATATCCAATTAAAATCCAATCCGATATAAAACTAGAAGAATTTAGATTTGAGTATTGAATTTCGGATTTGGATTTATTTTTAAAATCCAATTTAAATTTAAATTTAAATTTCACAAAAACCAATATAATAAAGTAAATAAATTTGCATGGTGCACAAATAATCTTGATAAATATATCACAGT
This sequence comes from Anethum foeniculum, assembly GCA_003724115.2. Taxonomy (NCBI): domain Eukaryota; kingdom Viridiplantae; phylum Streptophyta; class Magnoliopsida; order Apiales; family Apiaceae; genus Anethum; species Anethum foeniculum. The sequence goes on along the minus strand of PHNY01184036.1, from coordinate 36,149 downwards.
CAATTTGTATGAAATCATAAGAATCCATATAAAGCCAAAATAGAATGTAAACATTCACCAAAATATATCTATTAGAATCTCAAATGAATACACCGGGGTAAGGTTGGTTGACTCCACTTACAAATTCAATTGTTGTGGATTTCATTCAATCTCTACATAAATCTTCTGAATATTTCATTTTGTCAACTATCTTACCCCACAAAATCTCCTGAACCTTTTTTCTCTCCATAAATAGAGAGAAAGTACGTTAACCTTTAGAATCAAGTTTGAACAACCTAAAGTCCTGTAATATTATCATTTCTTCATATATATATATATATCAAGATGATAGGATGGAATGATGTTTATAATGTAGTGGTAGCAATGGTACCACTGTACATACCTGTGATCTTAGGGTATACCTCGGTGAAATGGTGGAAGATGTTCACTCCGGAGCAGTGTAATGGGATTAATGGGATGACTTGTTTCTTCATTCTTCCTCTTTTCATTTTTGAATTCACCACCCACATAAACCCCTTCAAGATGAACTATATCTTTGTTGCCGGTGATGTCATTTCCAAGTGTTTTATTATTGTACTATTTTGGGGTTGGACTCATATCTATGGTAGCAGTTACGAATGGTGTATAACAAATTTCTCTATATCTGCTATAACCAATAGCATTATTCTAGGATCTGTTGTTATGCGAGCCATGTATGGTTCATTAGGCGTGGAACTTGTGATTCAATCCGCTGTTTTGCAGTTGATTATTTGGCTAGTGATTTTATTGTTCATGTTAGAAGTAAGACGCGTCAGGCAAAATTTTGATTCTGTGTCAGCCGTGGAAATGTCAGGTAAAGATTTGGAAGAAAATAATGGTGTTAAAGAAATTAATGTTAGTGCGGCGAAACTATCAGGTTGGGTATTGATGAAAACTGTGTTTGGCAAACTAGCTAAGAATCCCAACTGCCTTGCTTGTATTGCTGGATTTATTTGGGCGTTGTTGGCTAGCAGGTATCAGTTACACATTAATAATTTATTTTATAAATATATTTCACTACTTATAATATTTTATTATTATTCGTTGAGTTGATATTGAACTTAACTATTATTGATTTCTTTGATTTTCGGATATCCAAAATAAATCTAACTTATTTAAAATTTAGATAAAATATATTTTCTTTTTGCAAGTAAAATTAGATAAATTTTAATTTAATCATTTAGTTTGGTATTTGTATTTGCCTAACCCCGTCGGTAGCCGCCCCCACCCTGCATATATACATTTGTGAGAAACATCCTTTCCAACTTCATATTTGATGTGTAGAACGCTGATTAAATTTAATGCCTAATTTTTTTTATAGACATAAATATCATGCTCTAAATTTTAGTCCCTACCTTCCACAAATTGATCCTGCTTCTGGTGATTGTTAATCTTGTTGTATATAATAACTAATGTTTCTTTGGCAAATAAAATTCAGATATAGTTGTTAATAACTAATTTTGGATGGTTATGCTTCTGTAGGTGGCACTTTGAGATGCCCAGCATTATAGACGGATCTGTTACTATTATGTCAAAAGCTGGCGAAGGCACTTCCATGTTCTGCTTGGGTAAGTTTAAAGCACTCCAATCATGCACCTCTAAATCTTCTGTTACAATTATTTACACACACACATTATATTTTGTCACATGGACATTAGGCCAAGTAAGAGAACAGACTAACAAAGTGCCAAATGAGAGTGATCTTATTACCTGCTGATAGCCTATATTCTTAACATCCCCTATAGCTCATCGTCCCCTACGGCCAACGGGGTAACTTCGCTACGGGCCTTCTCCCTCGCGACTCCCACTAACCCCACCTCGCCTCCTTGTCACCTGCTTCCCCTTAGTCATCCCGATTTTCCGGGTTTCAAGCCACCTGCCCTACCGATATTCATCCTCATCACCTTGTTTATCACCTACAAGTGCCACGTGTCTCTTTCACCGTGAATCCCGGGTGATGACTCGCCTGAGAAAGAGATAAAACGGACAGGTAGTAGGAAAAAGAGGACAACGAGAAAAATACCCAAGCAACAAACTCTCTGATTATGGCAACGAACGCTACGGATAAGAACTAAGTTCCTTTCGCCCATCACCTGGCGCCGCCGCCAGGAATCGATTAACTTTATATTCCTAGATACCAACGACATAACACACTCGATTCACCCAGAAAACCTAATATAACCATAGATCAAGTTCTACAGTATAAGTGAAAAATCAAACAACCGATCTGACTCCTTCTAGTCGTCGTCTTTTGCACCGTCCCATTCTCCGGTACACAGCCAATATTCCGATTTAAGAGCGCGACAGCAATATATGCAAGAACAAATGGATCTCTTAGCAGCGCAAATGGCCGACAACTACTATGAACCACATCCTTATAAATATCAATCCCAGGCCCCTCAAGATTCTGGGTCCACTCAGTTTCCAGGATCAAATGATTCCTACCATACTCACCAATCGTCTTATACCGGAATAGATCCAGTGGACAGTTACTCTGACCGTAGCGCTCATCGCTACCCTGCTCACTCTTCATCAGGATCTCAAGGCTCTGCCTCCTCTCATCGCTCTGAAAGACGAGCTTACCGTGACAGAAGGCCCTATAGAGAGAGGAACCCTGTTTACGGAAGAAGGAGGCAGGCCCCATCTCCTCCAAAATGCAGAAGAGGAACTCCCCCCATCGTCATACAGCAGAATGTTCCTCCTCCCCTCCCAGTCATACATGATCAAATAGGAGATCGACTTGCCAGACTGGAAGAACTGCTCACTGTGGTTCCACTGGAAACCATGTAAGGTAAATCTCCTTTTTCCAGAGATCTAGAAACATCACAAGTAGATCAAGGGGTGAAAATTACGGGATTGGAATATTTCGATGGGACGACTGATCCTAATGATCACCTGAGTTATTATAAAAATCTTATGATTTGCCACCATATAACGACATAACCAAATGTCGTTTGTTCATTTCCACCGTCAAAGCATATGCTTGAACTTGGTTCTCTAGTTTGCCTGCCCGAAGTGTAGGATCTTGGGAAGAATTTAAAGCCGCCTTCTTGGCAAAATTCTGAGTAAATACATCCCATGATGTACACACCATCTCCTTGGAAAATGTCAAACAGAACCCCGGAGAATCTTTGCGAGATTATACAGAGAAATTCAAAATGGCTACTTCCAAAGTTACAGAACTCCGCCCTGTAAATGCCGTAGACTCTTTTATTCGGAACATGAATTACAAAGAGTGCAAAGATTGCTGCAAGGAGTTATGTAACAAAGAGCCAACGGATTTATATGAAGCTTATAATATAGCCTCTGCTTACATCGCTACAGACGAAAGAATAAGGGCCTATTACCCAAGCTCCAAGAATGAACCTTCTGGCTCCCAAAATCAAGCCATGCAAGTTGATGGAATGGATGATTTCCGAAGGAAAAAATAGGACCAATTCCCTACAGACTGAAGGTACACCCCTCGGCCACAACGTCAAGAACCTAACTTTACCCCACTCAATAACAGTATAATAGAAATCTTGAAGCATATACGAACAAAGGATTTCTTTGAACTACCCACACCGATGCGCACCCCTGATAAAAAAAGAGATCGGTTGCGGTTCTCTGATTATCACACCAGTATTGGGTATTCGACAGAAGAATGCACGTCTCTTAAATACTTCCTGGAGAGGCTAGTGAGAAGAGGCCAATTGGACGAATATGTGGGAATTTGAAAGGAAAAAGCTCCGGCTAGACCTCAGGTCGTCAACACCGATAAACAGCCTCGACATGTGGTTAATATGATCATTGGTGGGAATATGCCCTTGGATGAGGTGATGCATATAGAGAGTTCCCTCCCAGTGTTTCGATGGAAAAACTTCACGGTGACCTTTTCAGACGGAGATTACCCAGAGGGAAAACAAGTTACTATGGCTCCCCTCACAGTTCAATTGGACATATTAAACCAAGATGTTAAAAAAGTCCTGATTGATAACGAATCTTCTGTGGACATCATCTTTGCTCATACTCTTCAAAGGATGATCTTATCGACAAAGAAAACTTATCTGGCCCTGTATATAGATTTAGGGGAAATGCAATCCCCATATGGGGTTTTATAGATCTCCCAACTACCTTCAGCACCAATCTCGTCAGATATTATGTCATTGATATTGCTTCTCCATATAATGTCCTAATAGGTCGCCCCACGTTGTTTCTCCTTGGAGCGATTGTATCCATCCCCCATATGAAAGTCAAGTTCCCTACGGCTTGGGGACAGGGAAAACTTATAATAGATGATGAAGCCTCTCAATTATGTTACTCGGCGTCGCTGAGTTTGGCTCAAACACAACCAAAGAAAAGGAAATTCCACAAAAGTAGCGAGGGAAGTTCCGCTGCGGATCTCCCCTCCAAATCATCCAATTTAGAAATACTACAGACTATGTTGATAGAAGATCTACACTCGGCCACATATGCACCCCCATGGGTTCACAAACTACATAAGATTCCTAAAGTTGAACCTGGAGAAGCGATGGAGCAAGTTCAACTAAAAGAGGGAGACGACACGAAAATGATTTCTATTGGAAGTGCCCTCCAAGAACCTTTAAAGTAGAGATTGATTAATCTCTTGCGACAATATTCTGATGTTCTCGCTTGGAAGCCCGAGGACATGCCAGGGCTAAGTGAATCCGTAGCCCTTCACAAGTTCAACATTGATCCAAATCGAAAGACAATCAAGTAGAAGAGAAGAAATTTTGCACCGGAAAGGCAAGAAGCTGTAGATGAGGAAGTTAACAAATTTCTAGAGTCAAATTTTGCTTCAGAAAGGCAAGAAAAAATTTTGCTCCAATTTCATATACGGAATCCAATTTCCAGAGTGGATAGCTAATGTGGTTCTGGTAAAAAAATTGAATGGAAAATGGAGGGTCTGCATCGATTACACCGACCTAAACAGAGCCACTCCCAAGAATTATTACCCCCTGCCTACGATTGACCGGCTTATAGATGCTACGGCCGGTCATGTTCTCTTCAGCTTTTTGGATGCTTTTTCTGGGTACAATCAGATTTTATTAGCTCCCGAAGACTGACCTAAATCTGTTTTCATAACACATCGATCTGTATATGCATACCGGGTTTTGCCTATGGGACTGATGAATGCAGGAGCCACTTACCAACGTACAATGAACAAAATTTTTACCCAACAGACCGGGAGGAATCTGGAGGTTTATGTCGATGATATGATCATCAAATCACAGGCCCGAGACGACCATATCAAAGATTTGAAGGAAACATTTGATACCCTGAGACATTTTCAACTGAAGCTTAACCTTGCCAAATGCTCTTTTGGGGTGTCTAGTGGAAAGTTTCTCGGACATATGATCAGCGGCCGAGGCATTGAAGCAAATCCAGAGAAAACTCGAACTCTCTTAGAGATGCCACCCCCTCTAGTGTAAAGCAACTGTAATCCCTCAATGGGTGTCTTACTGCTTTACGTAGGTTCATATCGAAGTTGGCCGAAAGAAGCTTGCCTTTCTTTCAAGCCTTCAAAAATGCCGGCATAGCTAAAAGTTTCACTTGGACTCCGTCTTGTCAAGAAGACTTTGAATCTTTAAATACTTATTTATCGACACCCCCGGTTCTATCACGACCAATTAAAGGGCAGACGTTATTTTTATATCTTGCCGTAGCCCCCGAAGCGGTGAGCTCTTGCTTGCTGCAAGAAGAAGAAGGAAGGCAACACCTTGTTTACTATGTCAGTCACGTCTTGCGAGATGCAGAAATCAGGTATCCGGTTATAGAAAAGGCAGCGTACTCACTTCTTCTTGCTAGCCGAAAGTTGAGACCGTATTTCCAAGGTCGTGAAATCAGAGTGTACACAAACTATCCCCTGCGGAAAATTCTTCATAAGCCTGATTTGTCCAGAAGGTTGGCCAACTAGGCCATAGAGCTCAGTAAGTTTAGCATTGACTATTCCCCAAGGACTGCAACAAAAGGCCAAGCTCTAGCGGATTTCCTCATAGAATCCACAGTTCCCAACGACAACCTGGAAAGAAAGTCTCTAACACCGGATTCTTTTCTCCCGTTTCAACCTTGGGAGCTATTACTTCTCAGCTCGCAGAAATTCGAGGTCCAGCAATCTATTAAGTTTGAGTTTGCAGCTACAAACAATTGCTCTAAATACGAAGCTCTTTCGGCCGGACTCCGTTTAGCCGAAGCTCTCCAAGTACAGTGTCTGTACACCTATAGCGACTCTCAATTGGTGGTCAATGAAGTCTTGGGAAACTTTTCCACTAAATCACTCCGCCTTCTTAAATATCTGGAAGAAACAAGGGAAAGACTCTTACGTTTCAAGATAGCCACTTTACAAACTATCCCCCACAAAGGAAACACTAGAGCTGACGCTTTGGCCAGACTTGCAACAACGGATTCCTCCCAGAATGAAGCATTAATTTATAGACAAGTATTAGATAAACCCACTGTCTGTTCAGATATTCAAAATTCAGAGGAAGTATTGTCTTTATCCTACGGGCCTAATTGGATGACACCCATCCTACTGTATCTCCGAGAAAGACTCCTGCCTCAAGATCGAAAGGCTGCCCAATCACTAAGAGGCAAATTCAGTCATTACACTATTCTGGACGATCAATTGTATCGAAGATCCTTCCTAGCCCCTCTTCTCAAATGCATCGACATTGCTGAATCCAACTATTGTATGCTAGAAGTTCATGAAGGAATATGTGGGAGCCATTCTTCTAGTGAAGCGCTCGCCCATAAAATACTGAGACAGGGATTCTACTGGCCTACTCTCCGCCAAGATTGTTTGGAGTATATTAAAGTGTGCAAAAAATGCCAGTTGTTTGCCACAGTGCCACGACAACCCCCAGTGCTCCCCTCTTCTATTCTTTCTCATATTCCCTTTGATACGTGGGCTATTGACATTATGGGACCTTTCCCATTGGCCAAAGGGAAATTAAAATTCATGTTCGTCACTGTTGACTACATGACAAAGTGGGTTGAAGCAAAGGCTGTCGCTCATATCACATCATAAGACGCTAGGAAGTTTCTCCACGAAAATGTGGTGACCCGTTTTGGAATCCCTCGAATTCTCATTACAAATAACGATCGTCAGTTTACAGATGCAGAATTCGAAGAGTATTTGCTCTCCCACTCCATTCAGCATCGACTGTCCTCCATAGCACACCCCCAATTAATCCAACGGACGGGTTGAGGTCACTAACCGAAGCATACTACAGAGTCTTCGTAAGAATGTTGAACAACACAAGTCTAAATGGGCTGAAGAATTACCCAACGTACTGCGGGCTTACCGGACCGATACCAGAAAACCCACAGGGGAAAGCCCTTTTCGGCTCACGTGTGGCACTAAAGCCCTAATACCCGTAGAAATCGGAGAAGCGTCAGAAAGGCTCCTTAACTATGACCCTTTACTCAATGAGCAAGGCCTTTGCACCAACTTAGACCTCCTCGAAGAAAGAAGAGAAGCTGCGGTTATCACCATGACAAACTACAAGCAGAAATCGGCTCAGTAATTTGGCAAGATAAATCCCAAGTCTTTTTTCAAGGGAGATCTAGTGCTTCGCTCCATGGCCGCTTCGGACCCCACTCACACCAACAAGCTTGATTCAACTTGGGAAGGACCTTACATTATCTAAAAAGTCCTACCACCAGGTACTTATGTCTTATCATACCTATCCGGAGACCCTTTGCCCAACACTTGGCATGCCATGCATCTAAATCATTTTTTTCCTTAAGTTATAGCCATGCCCATCCCAATAACAGTACCCCCAAGGGCAACTTAAAAGTTCCCCATTTTCAAAAAAAAGGGGGGGGGGGGAGGTGGTAAGGCTGTAATGCCCAGTGCTATAGCACTTAGTTTTTATTACGACCACCAGTGAGTAGTTTATGGAAGTTTTTACGCAGTGTGTAAGATTATATTAGTGATATATGATGTGAAGATGTGCTAAACTAATGGTACATGCTTTCCTTTTTATCCAATTGCTTTTCTTGAAATAAAGTAAGCATTTCAATTGCATTACACAGACAATTTCGGCCTTATGTAAAAAGGATCCTTTTATTCTTCTCTTAAAAGAGCCAATGTATTTGAGTACGAGCGAGACTCAAGGACAGAGAAGAATACATGATCATTCCAATCAAAAGCCAATATTGGCAGTGTTATCTAGGACTGCAGCGTGGAATGATTCCCCATCCCTTAATTCTCTCCATCTAAAAGCCAATATATGTAGCATTATTCCACGCTACAGCATGGATAGAATCGTGATCAAGTTCTAATAAGAAAAGCCAACATATATGGCATTATTCTACGCTACGACATAAATAGAATTATGATTGATTCTCAGTGAAAGAGACCAACACATATAACACTACTTCAAGCTACGACATAAATGAAACTATGAACGATTAAATCTTTCAAGACTCATAGATGTGTATAATTACAATTATCGGCATATTTATTGCTTGATTTTCGTCCGAATTCGCTTAAAACGAAAGCATTACGTCCCAGAAAAAATGTATAATTAATCTCAAGTTTGTTAATGATAAACCTTTAAGTAATTAGAATTTGGTAATGATAAACCTTTGAGTAAAAAGTATTGTCAAAATTCAGGAAAAATAAAATTGGATCACTAACCAAACTCGATAAGTAACTCGATAAATAAAAAATCAATAAATGAAAAATTGATAAGTGAAAACTCGATATATAAAAACTTGATAAATAGAAATGTTTTATTAAAAAGGGAAAAGTTCCCTTCGATCATCCTTACAAACATAAACTAATAATCGACATCAGCAACAAAGGGAAGGCGATGGTTCTCCATCTTAGTTTCCCACATATTCTCCTCCAGCTTGTCAACCTTCACTTCCAACTTCACGACTTTCTCCTTCCAAACACGGATCTTTTCTTTTTGAGCACGCACATTTCTTTCTAGCTTCACAGCTTTTTCCTCCTGAACGCGGATAACCTCTTTCTGAGCATGTATCTTGCTCCTGGCCCTGCGAAGCTTGGCTTGGAGCCTCATTTCCACATGTGTCTTTTGGGAGATCGGCATCTCTAGTTAAATTATATCACCCGCAAAGTTAAAGGATTAGTGTCAACATGGAAATAAATGAACAAAAGTAATTTAAATAAAAGGATTGGAGAAGAAAAGAAATGAGGAAGAAGTGTACCAAAGAAAAGATGAAGAGAAAATGTGAGAACTTACATTTGGAAAGGAGGAGGCTTTATAGGAGCAACTAAGCCTGTTCGTCTCCCCTAGGGAAACCGCGACATCAAATGATTACCCTTGACTGTTCAACTGTCACACCTTCCCTAGAAATTCTGGTACAATGAACCCCGACTTTTTGTTTTCGTTTGGAATTAGAAAAACATTTCTGTCTATACCTTTATCATTTCTTAAGAAAATAAAAACATGAAAATCAAATATAAGGATAATATCGACAATACATAAAATGTGAAAAGGATTGAGACACAAGATCAAGCACAAAATAGTCTTAAAACAAAGTACTACACATAATAAAAGTTCACTAAAGAAACACAAATATTCTTATGCTAAAGTAGAGAATTTCAGTGGGATGGCTGGGTCTCCCCCGCGTTCTTCTTCACTTCGGTCCCTTTGAAAGGCTCCACTACTAGCTGCTTCCCGGCTCCATTTCCTTGGCCTCTCCCTACAGTCAATCTTTCTTCCTTGCGCTTTCGAGCCATTTCCAGATCCTCGACCGCTTCTGCCTTCTCCCTCTCCAAGCGAGCCATCTCCGCCACCCGAAAATTCTCCAAAGAATGAGCTTCAAAATCCGCCACCTTTCCTGCTCCTATAAAGTTAAGACAGTCATTATACCCAATTTCATGATAATCACCAGCCTTCTCCTCCACTTTATCCATGAAATCTTGGGTCTCCAGAAACTAGGCTACGCAGTCGTTATAAGTGATGTTAGCATCTTGTTCCACCTTCTCAAGTGTAAGAGTTATCTTCTCCACCTCCTGAGTCTTTTTTGCCAGCTCAATTCTCAATTTGTCCATCTCAGTACGAAGGCTATTCGACATAGGTCTTTCAGTGTCAAAAGACTCCTGCACATCAGACAACCTTCAGTGCTTCCTCCTTCTCTCGGTTGCCTTTTGTCACTTCCCCTTCCAGTTTTTGCTCCTTCTCTTGAGCTGCCTTCAAAAGACCCAAGGCTTCCTCCTTAGCCAATCTCTCTTGGGACAGACACTCTTTCTCCTTGACCAACTCAGCGTTTTTTTGCTCCAACCTCTAGACGAAATCTAAGAATCTTGTCGCAAACTGTAATGGAGAAAATTATTAATTATATCAATTATCATACCAGTACTTCAAATTATGATTAACTTTAATTCAAGTTATAAACGTACCATCCCAAAGGCCTCTTTCGCTTTCCCATGGCTTCATCCTCAGGTGCTTTCTCCAATATTTTTCTATTCGGATACAGCTCAAACGCATTCAGCACTTCGATTGGAGTTTGCGTCCCTTCATCTGAACTTAACCAACCCTGGCCTGTTTTGAAATGCACTAGAGTGTACCGTCCTGTCCCTCCCACAGATGCTTCCCCTCCAAATCGCACACTTAGGGGCAAATCTACCATCTGCACATCACTGCTTGCATCAGCTAAGCTAGATTCCTTATCTGCCAAAGCCAAACCCCTCTTCTTAGACGGCCCCAAGTCCTCCGTGGAAACCAGCCTCGCCCTCTTTGATAGACTCCCGCTGGTCTCTTTGATAGTCCACCATCTCCACTCTGGCTCTTTCCCTCTCTCAGGGCCTTCTTCTGTTACAAGTAAAGGATTCTTTACTTGTTCATACCTTGAGGAACTGGGAGGTCCTGTAGCAAAACTACAAAACAAGGAAGATGAAACGAATGATTTCACATAAAGAATTCCAACATTAAAAACAGAAATGAAAATAAGTAGAAAGGTTCACTCACGGTTATGATCAACAAGGAATTTAATTTTCCTAAAATGACCTTCTGACCGTATCCCCTTCAGTTTTCCCCCAATAAAATTCTTTGCAAAGTCCCTCTCGTGTTCCTCTAACTTTTTAGTTCTCATAATTCCCCTTGTAACCCCATCAGGCCTACGGTATTCCGGAAAATACCCTAAATCTCCTCCTCTGAATATCATGAACTCTCCATGCCATCCTTTGTTTGAGGAAGGGACGTCTACTAAACAACCTCCTAGAGCCTTCCCTTCTTTCAAATGAAT
>PHNY01184013.1:7840-19800 GCA_003724115.2 Anethum foeniculum | reverse complement strand
GGGTGGCGCCTCCTTTGCTTTCTATCTTCAATCTTAGTTTAGATTGATTATAGATAGCCCTATCTATGGCATGTCATAGAGCAAGGGTCCTCTCCCTGTACTTTGTTTCTTTTCGTATATATACACACCATTTAGCAAAAAAAAAAAAAAAAAAAAAAAAATTGAATCCAAGGCCTAAATTTCTCTATAGTGCAGTTGTCGGGATTGAAATAACCATTAAAATTGTGTTTAACTATCTCAAAATTTTGGGCCATTTTAGAAAATGCAATAACACACAAAAATGCATAATTTTAAGATTAATTAGAATTTTCGGATTTAATAAATAATTAAAAATCCAAAAATTTTAAACTTCACCAAAAATTCCTGAAAAATTATATGTTAAAGTTTGAAATACCACGATCACAGCCCTATTTTTTGATTTGGCAAACACACAAACAAACAACCGTTTTGACTAAAAACGAAATGAATCCTCAAGAAATCAAATTCCTGAAAACTCGGTGAAAAATTCACGACGGAGGACAATTCCTCAGAGAAGTACTTGACTTCTGGTCTGCCGTAAGGGCTCCATGGAGCTCTGGTCGGCCGGGTTTCCATGGACGATCTCAGGCATCGTCGTGGTCGTCGCGTCGCGTCCACAACCATTTTTCAAAATGATCATTTTTTCGCAACGGAGGACGATTCTACCGAGGAGTACTTTACTCCTAGGTCGGCCGTAAAGGCTCCATGGCCTTCTGGTCGGCTTCTTCTAGTCGGCACGGAGTCCGTGGACGTCCTCGGGCGTCGTCGTGGTCATCGTGTCGGGTCTACGAACCGTGTTTCAAAACGATCTATTTTTCGCTACAGCGGACAATTCTTCTGAGAAATACTTGACTTCTGGTCAGCCCCTCCTGGTCGGCAGGGCTTTCATGGTCGTCCTTGGGCATCGTCGAGGTTGTCGCATCGCGTCGTCAGACCATTTTTCAAAACGATCATTTTTCACGACGGAGGACAATTCTTCCGAGAAGTACTTGACTTGTGGTCGGCCGTAAGGGCTCCATGGAGCTCTGGTCGGCCCCTCCAGGTCGGTCGTGCTTCCATGGACGTCCTCTAGCGTTGTCGTGGTTGTCGCGTTGCGTCCACGAACCGTTTTTAAAAACAATCATTTTTTCGCGATGGATGACAATTCTTCAGAGTATTACTTCACTTCTGGTCGGCCGTAAGGGCTCCATGGAGCTCTGGTCAGCCCCACCTGGTCGGTCGGGCTTCCATGGGCATCCTTGTGCGTTGTCGTGGTCGTCGCGTCGCGTCCACGAACCATTTTTCAAAACGATCATTTTTTCGCGACGGATGACAATTCTTCCGAGAATTACTTCACTTCTAGTCGGCCGTAAGGGCTCCATGGAGCTCTGGTCAGCCCCTCCTGGTCGGTCGGGCTTCCATGGACATCCTTGTGCGTTGTCGTGGTCGTCGTGTCGCGACCACGAACCGTTTTTCAAAACAATCATTTTTTCATGACTGAGGACAATTCTTTCGAGAAGTACTTTACTTATGGTGGGCAATAAAGGCTCCATGGAGCTCTGGTCGGCCCCTCCTGGTCGGCCGGGCTTCCAAGGACGTCCTCGGGCGTCCTCGCGTCGCGTCGCGTCCACGAACGGTTTTTTAAAATAATCATTTTCTCGCGATGGAGGACAATTCTTCCGAGAAGTACTTGACTTCTGGTTGGCCGTTAGGGCTCCATGGAGCTCTGGTCGGCTGGGCTTTCATGGCTGTCCTCCGGCATCGTCATGGTTGTCGCGTCGTGTCCACAACCGTTTTTCAAAACGATCATTTTTTCACGATGGGGGACGATTCTACCGAGGAGTACTTTACTCCTGGGTTAATCGTAAGGGCTCCATGGCCTTCTGGTCGGCTTCTTCTAATCGGCCGGGAGTCCGTGGACGTCCTCGGGCGTCGTCGTGGTCATCGCGTCGCATCTACTAACCATTTTTCAAAACAATCATTTTTTTACGATGGAGGACAATTTTTCCGAGAAGTACTTGACTTCTGGTCGGTCGTAAAGGCTCCATGGAGCTCTGGTCTGCCACTCCTCATCGGCCGAGCTTCCATGGATGTCCTCGGGCAACGTCGCGGTCATCCTGTCGTGTCCACGAGCCGTTTGTCAAAGCGATCATTTTTTCGCAATGGAGGACAATTCTTCCAAGAAGTACTTGACTTCTGGTTGGAAATAAGGGCTCCGTGGAGCTCTGGTCATCCTGGCTTCCATGGAGGTCCTCGGGCATCGTCGCGTCGCGTCCACGAACCGTTTTACAAAAAGATCATTTTTTCGTGACGGAGGACAATTCCTCCGAGAAGTACTTGACTTCTGGTCGGCCGTAAGGGCTCCATGGAGCTCTGGTTGGCCGTAAGGGCTCCATAGAGCTCTGGTCGGCCCCTCCTGGTCGTCCGAGCTTCCATGGACGTCCTCGGCGTCGTTGTGGTAGTTGCATCGCGTCCACGAACCGTTTCTCAAAACGATCATTTTTTCACGATGGAGGACGATTCTACCGATGAGTACTTTACTCCTGGTCTGCCGTAAGGGCTCCATGGCCTTTTGGTCGGCTTCTTCTAATCGGCCGGGATTCCGTGGACGTCCTCGGGCTTCGTCGTGGTCGTCGCGTCGCGTCCACGGACCGTTTTTCAAAACGATCATTTTTTCACGACGGAGGACAAGTCTTCCGAGAAGTACTTGACTTCTGGTTAGAAATAAGGGCTCCATGGAGCTCTGGTCGGCCTGGCTTCCATGGACGTCCTTGGGCATCGTCGCGTCGCGTCCACGAACCGTTTTACCAGAATATCATTTTTTCGTGACGGAGGACAATTCTTCGGAGAAGCACTTGACTTCTGGTCGGCCGTAAGGGCTCTATGGAGCTCTGGTCAGCCGGGCTTCCATGTCGTCGGGTCACGTCCACAACCGTTCTTCAAAACGATCATTTTTTCACGATGGAGGACGATTCTACCGAGGAGTAATTTACTCCTGGGTCGGCCGTAAGGGCTCCAAGGCCTTCTGGTCGGCTTCTTCTAGTCGGTCGGGAGTTTGTGGACGTTCTCAGGCATCGTCGTGGTCGTCGCGTCGCACCCACGAACCGTTTTTCAAAATGATCAGTTTTTCACGACGGAAGACAATTTTTCCAAGTAGTACTTGACTTCTGGTCAGCCGTAAGGGCTCCATGGAGCTCTGGTCGGCCCCTCCTGGTCGTCCGGGCTTCCATGGACGTTCTCGGCATCGTTGTGGTTGTTGCATCGCGTCCACGAACCATTTTTCAAAATGATCTTTTTTTCGCGATGGAGGACGATTCTACCAAGGAATACTTTACTCCTGGTCTACCGTAAGGGCTCCATGGCCTTTTCGTCGGCTTCTTCTAGTCGGCCGGGAGTCCGTGGACGTCATCGGGCGTCGTCGTGGTCGTCATGTCGCGTCCACGAACCGTTTTTCAAAACGATCATTTTTTCTCGACGGAGGACAATTCTACCGAGTACTTTACTCCTGGGTCGGCCGTAAGGCTCCATGGCCTTCTGGTTGGCTTCTTCTAGTCGGCCGGTAGTCCGTTGACGTCGTCGGGCGTCGTCGTGGTCGTCGCGTCGCGTCCACGAACCGGTTTTCAAAACGATTATTTTTTCGTGACGGAGGACAATTCTACCGAGGAGCACTTGACTCCGTGGACGTCCATGGCTCAACCAGGATTTTTCAGGATTTTTTGGCCAAAATTCTTTGTTTTCATGATTTTTCGTACGAGGATACTTCTTGTCCTCAACTGGACATTTTGTCGAGGAGTCACTGACTCCTGGTCGGTCTCAAGGCCTCCACAAACCTCTGGTCGGCCAGGGTCTCGTGATCGCCTTTGGGCGTGGTCATGGCTACTCGTTGGCAATTTTTTTTTGTTTTTTTGGAAACTTTTTCATAATCTCTTCATTAATCTTCTTTCTAATCTTAGTGATTAGTGTGACTAATCCTCACTTTAGACTAACCCTTGGGTTTAGTCCAGCTCCAGTATACTTTGGTTTCTTGCTCAATATTTGGTATTTTATCGAATATTTGGTTGATTGCTGTGTTCCTAGCTGGAATTAATTGATCGATTGAGTCAAAGTGTTCAATCACTCCTCCTGACATAGTTCATGACTCTACTAGAGAACGCATACTCGAGTCTGAGATGCTAGGGGCTCATGCCCTTTACAAGGTGACCTTTACTTCTTGGCATTTTGTTTATGCCTTCATATTTCATAAGTACTTATCTTGTTTCTCTCTATGTTTTCCAGTCCAACGCCTATTTTACTTCTATGACTTCTCAGAGCCATGTAATTCGAGACAAGAACATTGCCCCAGAGAGGGGCTTGGAAAAGCTTAAGGAAGAATCCTGTGAGTGGGAGTCTAGGGCTCTCATGGCCGAGGATAGAGCTGTTGGCTCTGAGGGCCAGTACAAGAGTGTGAGCAAGAAGAAGGCTATTGAGTTTCAGGAGCTCATTAAGGTTTACCATGAGTCAGAGGCTTTCTTGAAGGTTATTGACAAGCATGATGATGAGATGGCCCCAGCCACCATGACTGTTGGATGGAACAAAGAAGTGGGCGCCATTCATGCTGTTCATCCTGATGTCGTTGATCCTAAGAACTTCCCTAACCCTTGGGGCGTGGTTACGAAAGGTACCATTGTGGCACAACATCTTAACTCTTGTCTCCTAGCTGGCTCAAGCTCAAGTCATGGAGGTTCTCGCTCTGGCCTTGGCTCTGGCTCGCGAGGTAAGGCTCTCTCTGGAACGGATTCCGAGAGCAAAGGTCGACTTTATGGCCAGATTCGCAAACCCATTCGTGGGAGGAAGCAGCAAGTGGAGGAATCCTCCTCCTCAGAGAGTTCTGAGCACTCAGATGTTGAAGGGGCCAACAAGGAAGGTGGCCAAGATGGGAACTCCTCAGAGGAGTAGTGTTTGTGGCCTTGCATGGCTTGTGATGCCGTATGTGGCCTTTGTATTTTCAATTTTTATTCAGGGTCCTTCATGGACTTAAGACATTTGTGATTTGTACTTGTATTGTCCTTCGGGACTTAACTTCTGATCCTTCGGGATTTTATTTATGCACTTTTTGTTTCTTTATTTACTTGTCTTTTATACTTGGACATTCATGGCTTGCATTCATTAAATGCTTTCAAAGAGTAAGGTGGTAGACAGAGTAATCAAAGCAAACATGCATAAATACTTAGAATCCTGGAAAATGGGTTCAACACTTACAAAAGATGAGGAATGGTTTTGATCAACCTTATTCATATATCTATAATAATAAGGACATGTCCTGCATGCCTCATATATAATAAATCTTTAGGTTTGTGTCATGCCAAGTGCGAGGCACCTCGTCGCCACCCAAAGTTTCTAATTTGTAGTATCATCGTGCAAGTGTCTTCTTGACCTTGTAAGGCCCTTCCCAATTCGGGGATAGCTTCCCTGTCTCGCCGACTCCTGAGGCCTCAATCTTTCTTAAGACCAAGTCTCCTTGTCGGAAGAACCTTTCTTCAACCCTTCTATTGTAATAGAGGGAGGCTCTTCTTTGATGCTCTCCATTACGAGCGTTGGCTTCGTCCCTAACCTCATCAATGAAGTCGAGAGCTAGCCTCATACCTTCCTCGTTGGCTTCTGGTTCATAAGCTTCCACCCTTGGCGACGCATAGGTGATTTCAAAAGGCACTACTGCTTCGGCTCCGTAAGCCAGCATGAATGGGGTAGCTTCAGTTGTAACCTTGTAAGTGGTACGATAAGCCCATAGTATAGGCAACAACTCATCCATCTAAGTGTTTCTTGAGCGTTCGACCCTTTTCTTTAGTCCATCAAGCATGATTCGATTGGCAACCTCCGCCTGCCCGTTTGCTTGTGGACGGGCAACTGAGGTGAAGTGGAGTTCTAAGTTATTGTTATTGCAGTATTCCTTGAAGTCGTCATTGTCAAACTGTCACCCATTATTCGTGACAAGGATGCGTGGGATTCTAAATTGACATATCACATTCTCCCAAAAGAATTGTGCTATCTACTTGGTGGTTATCTTGGCTGATGCCTTAGCCTTAATCCACTTCGTGAAGTAGTCTACTGCTATCACGATGAACTTCCTTTGTCCCGAGGCCATGGGGAAAGGATCAAGTATGTCCATGCCCCACATTGTAAAGGGGATAGGCGAATTGATCAACGTTAGCCTCTCAGGGGGCTATCTAACTATGGGAGCGTGCCTTTGGCACCTGTCACACTTCTTCACGTAGGATTTTGCATCAGCCAACATTGTTGGCCTATAGAATACTAGTCGAGTTATCTTGTGAGCGAGGGCTCTTCCCCCCAAGTGTTGTCCACAAATTCCTTCATGGGCTTCCTTGATTGCCTCCTCTACTTCTAGAGGTCTTAGGCACTTCAGATATGGGATGCCGAAGGATATCTTATAGAGAAGACCTTCGATCAACGAGTATCTCAGCGCTCTAACTTACAACTTTCGTGCCTCCTGGGCATCGTCAGGGAGTATCCTGTCTCAAGGTGAGCCTTGATAGGATCAATCCAACAACTCGATATACCAATTGGTGCTATCAAGTTTATGACGTCTAATGTAGGGGTCTTCAGGACCTGGAAATAGATGCTTGTCGGGTAGTTCTCAATCTCAGACGAAGCAAACTTAGATAGGTCATCGGCCGTGGTGTTCTCTTCTCTTGGAACGTGTTCTGCATTCCACTCATCAAATTGAGTAAGTATTCCTTTCACAACCTTCAGGTATCTGGCCATTGTTTCATCTTTGGCTTCGAACTCCACATTAACATGGGAAATTACTAGTCTCGAGTCTCCACAGACTTTTAGATTTTTGGCCCTCACGGCTCTGGCCAAGCCTAAACCGGCTATCAAGGCCTCGTACTCAGGTTCATTGTTTGTTGTTGGAAAATCCAACTTCAATGCATATTCAATCATAAACCCATCGAGGCTTTGCAAGACTGAGCCTGCTCAACTGGACTTTGTTTTTGATACTCAGTCAAAAAAGAGAATCCAGTACTCTTTTAGGCTTTCAGGCTGTGAAGGATGTTTCTCAGAGGTTGGTCCATAAGGACTTCGATTTTATGCGCTTGGAAGTATGGTTGTAACTTCCTCGAAGCGGAAGTAAGAGCAAGCACAAATTTTTCAGTCGTGGAGTAGTTTAATTCTGCTCCATGAAGCACTTTGCTCACGTAGTAGACAGGTTTTTGAACCTTCTTTTCTTGCTTCACGAGGACAGCACTTACAGCTTGCTCAGAGACAGCAAGGTAGAGATAAAGAATGTCCACTGGACTTGGTTTGACCAATAACAGGGCTTTAGTCATGTACTTCTTTAGCTGTTCAAAGGCCTCTTGGCTTTCAGCTGTCCACTCAAAATCCTTCACCTTTTTCAAGGTTTTGAAGAACGGAAGGCACTTGTCTCCTACTTAGAGACGAACCTCCCTAGAGCGGCTATTCTTCCATTTAACTTCTGAACGTCCTTTATGGAGCGTGGTGGCTCCATGTCGAGGATTGCTTTAATCTTGTCCGGGTTTACCTCGATTCTACGTTTCGAGACCATGTGACCCAAGAACTTCCCTGATCCTATGCCAAAAGCACATTTGGCTGGATTCAACATCATCTTGTGGTATCTCAACACTTCGAATACCTCTCTGAGGTGATTAATGTGGTCGGCCTTGGCTAGGCTTTTGACGAGCATGTCATTAACATAGACCTCCATGGTTTTTCCAATTAGATGGGCGAATATCTTATTTACCAATCCATGATTCAACATAGACCTCATGCATTCTTTAATCCAAACGCCATAACAAGATAGCAAAAGACACCAAAGTCAGTCATGAGGGATACCTTTCGGGTGTCATCATTGTGCAACTTGATCTGGTTGTAGCCACTGAAGCCATCCATGAAGCTTAGCATCTCATGGACAGTAGTGACGTCAATTAGGATGTCGATCCTTGGTATGGGATAACAGTCTTTGGGACATGCATCGTTCAAGTCTATGAAGTCGATGCACATCCTCCATTTTCCGTTGGCTTTCTTGACCATGACAGGGTTTGCCAACCACTCAGGGAATTAGACTTCTTCAATGAATCCAGCTTCCAATAGCTTTTCGACTTCTTGCTTAATTGCTTCCAGCCTATCCGGAGCATAACTCCTCTTTTTGTGCTTGACCGCCGTCCATGTTGGATCGACGTTTAGCTTGTGAGTTATGAGTTCGGGATCAATTCCAGGAATATCTGCTGTCGTCCAAGCAAACACGTCGCTGTTTTCTTGCAAGAATGCAATCAATTGGCCCTTCAAGGGTTCTTTCAAAGATGCCCCAATATAAGTGACCTTGTCGAGGTCTAGGGGGTCTATGGAGATTGGGACCAGGTTTTCGGCTGGTTTCCCTCTATGATCCTCGTTCTCTCGGACATCCATGTCTTCTATTGGGAGGACCTGCCCCCGGTTCCATTAGGCCTCAGTGAGGCCATGTAACAGCTACGGGCTATCTTCTGATCGCCCCTTTCTTCGCCCATACCATTTCTGGGTGGGAACTTGAGTTTCATGTGATATGTCGAAGGCACGAATTTGAACAAATGTAATCTTG
This sequence comes from Anethum foeniculum, assembly GCA_003724115.2. Classification (NCBI taxonomy): domain Eukaryota; kingdom Viridiplantae; phylum Streptophyta; class Magnoliopsida; order Apiales; family Apiaceae; genus Anethum; species Anethum foeniculum. The sequence goes on along the minus strand of PHNY01184013.1, from coordinate 11,213 downwards.
TCCTTCCGAGGATTGCGTTGTAAGTGGACGAGGCCTTGACAATCAGAAAAGTCAGCATTTGTGTTGCCTCTCTTGGTTCTTCCCCAATTGTCATGGGAAGTTGGATTAGCCCCTCAACTTTCGACTCCACTCCATTGAACCCGTAGACGGGTACGTCTGAAGGGGTCAGCTGAGAGTCATTGTATCCCATCTTCGTGAATGCATCGTGAAACAAAATGTTCACCGAGGCTCCTTTATCTACAAGGACTCGTTTGATCGGAAAATTTCCAATTACCAGAGTGATAATTAGAGGATCATCCTGGGGGAACTTTACCCCATCAAGGTCAGAATCGTCGAATCCAAGTGCTACTTCAGTCTTGGCTCGTTTTGGAGCTTCTCCGATTATGTTCATTACTTCTCGGGCATAAGCCCTTCGAAAACTCTTGGTTGTCCCGGTCGCTGTTAAGCCTCCGGAGATTATGTTTATTACTAGCCCTCGGGGCTGTGGTTTACGATCTTGATCATGATTGTTGTCCCCTTCGTTCGTTGTTTTTTCTTTGGCCTCCGCCATCTTCACCCTTGGTGAATCGACCAAACTTTCCTTTATGGATCAGATACTCGATCTCATCCTTGAGTTGTCTGCAGTCGTCGGTGTAATGATCGACATCTTTGTGGAACCTACAAAATTGGCTCTTATCTCTTCTTTCGGGGTCTCCCCGTAGTGGCTTCGGCTATCTAAACTCTTTGTCCTCCTCAATTTCTAACAAGATTTGGCTCCTTTTAGCGTTCAACCTCGTGTAGTTAGTGAACCTTGGTCCCTGATTCTTCCTAGGAGCAGTGTCAGTGTTTTGCCAGTTCAAGAATGTTTGTCCTTGGCATAATACTCTTGCTCCACTTTTCGCTTCTTGTTGCCCGTGTTCTCAGTACTTGTCACAGCCTTCTTCGAACTTTCCTCAGCCTTGATGTACTTCCCAGCCCTCTCTTGGAGTTGTAGTATGATCTCAAGGGCACGCTTGGCCAGAGACATCTTGAAGTGCTCGTTCTATGTTCCTTGCTGCAGGGCTATCATGGCCACTTTGTCATATAGGTCCAGGACCTTCAGGGCCTCTTTCGTGAATCGACATAGATATTCCCTTAAGGGTTCCTTTGCTCCTTGTTCGAGACTCATGAGAGAGGCTGAACTCTTCTCATGGACTCTTCCACTTATAAGTTGCCTTATAAAGGCCTGACTGAGATCCTTGAAGGATCCAATCGAGTTCGGGGGTAGGCGACTGTACCACTGTTGAGCCATGCCCCCCAGTGTTTGTGGAAACGCCCAACACTTAATAGCGTCGTTCACAGGCTGTAGCAACAGGGCGTTTGAGAACGTCCTTACATGATTGGCCAGATCTCCCGTTCCATCATAAGATTTGATGGTGGGCATCTTGAATTTCCTTGATATACGAGAATTCATGATCTCGTTAATAAACGGTGGTTTTAGATCATCAGGATCTCCAAGGGGGAGTAGGTCATGGGGATCAGCCATTTGGTAAACGACCCTCCTCCTCGGTGATTTATCCAGATCTATAATGGAGGGCCTAACCCTTGACCTTCTTGAGGTCATATTCTTTTATTGTTGCTTCAGTTTTTGGATCTCGGCCTCATGTGTCCGTATCCTATCCTGAATGCTTTGGGAGGCTGTTCCTTGAGCCCTTCGTGATTAAGTGCCCCTCTCGGGCTCAGGTTCTTTACCAGCGCGTCTCCTCCTTGAGGGGACGTCTTCTTCCGAGGATTCAGTCTCGTCCTCGGTATAGGGTCCGGAGTAATCACACCTTTCAGGGATGAGGTCTAAGCCTTGTATGTATTCGGGCTGTTGTGCATGACCGCTTCCTCCAACGTCAGGGATGTAGGGCATTCCATACGTGGGGTTAGGGTTTGTCCTTGACGGGATGATGGTCGTGGACATCTTGAATCTAGGTGCCTGAGAATTCAATAGTACATACACCATCTAAGTTTGTGGAGTCGTCCCTTGAGTAACCGGATTCTGATTTGGGGGATTCATCCCTTGTGGAATCAGATATGATATTGAGGGATTCGTCCCTTGTGTTTGAATAGGATCCGTGGTCATCATGGGAACGTTTCCTCCTTGAGTGGCGTACGTTGAGTGTGGTGGGATCTCGATGGTGGATGCTATTATTCGAGAAGTAGCCTGCTCCTCGGATTGACTCCGTGTGCTTGCCATGGTTGTTATCTTCTTCCCATAGACGGCGCCAAATGTTGTAGAAGAAGATTTTTGGTTGCGATTACAATTAATGCTAGGGTTTGAAAGCGAAGAGCTTTAATGGCTGCACTCGTGTTCGAGACTGCACGGTCCTTACGAGATGCCTACATATCTCTATATTGTAGAGAATCAAGCAAAGACGTAGTTCTGAGATGGGGGTACAGCCCCTTTACATAGGCGTTGAGCCTAGGTTTGATAAGAGTTCGAAGACTTGGTGGACAAGTTTCCTCCCCGGAAGGTAAGTCTGAGACCTTCTGAGCCGGTGGATCTAGATCCTTCCTCGAATGGGCCTGACACTTATGTTTGGACGTGAAGTCCGCGTGGCCTTGACGGGCCTTTTGTCATGGACGTGACTGGGCCTTGAACGTGAACAGTATTTGTCTGTGTTCATGTCTAGGCCTCGGGCACATTTATCCCTACATAAATAATACATCATTAATTATATCTTAAGTATTATTTTTTAGCCATATCAATACACATTTTATATAGTTGTAAAAATTTCATAGACATGAAATTATTTGATAAGTGCACAATTTATTCTAATATTGTCCCTATATTTTGGTTATTTTGTATTGATTTGGATTTTTATTTAACAAATATTGTTGTTTTATTGTAGGTATTAAGGAGTTATAATAAATGAAGGCTTGGAGTTTACAAAATCAGATTTGAAGTTTAATTTGATTTAAAATCGGATTTTATGGACCGCTTGCGCACTATACATTGTTTGGGCCACATCTGTAATTCTAGATGTCCGTTTCAGGAGATTCAATAGCCCACAGAAAGCTTATGAGAGGATCTTTATTTCTGAAGTGGAATTGAATTCAAAGTCTAGCTATATCTTCCCAGAATCAGAGTCAAAAAGTCAACTACGAATTTCCATTTTCTTGGAATTCAAATATAATTGGGAAATCTCCTTGTATTTGCATTAATTCATTAAAAACACTTCTATTAGATATAATATTATTATTATTCAGACCTAATCTGAATAAGAGAGTTAGAGACAAGAAAAAGAGAGACACGCAATACAGAGAGAAAAAGAAGAAGCTCGAAGAAGGAGATACATCCATTGAAGACGTTCAACTGGATTTGTTTTTCTCCATCTTTTTGTTTAGAATTCTCTCCTTGACTCTTTTC
>PHNY01183998.1:355-16984 GCA_003724115.2 Anethum foeniculum | reverse complement strand
CAAGACAAGATACTAATAACTTTAAATAAATTTGTATACTAACAAAATAATGTTGATATATCAATAATAAAACAACATATTTTTGTAATCATGATAACTTTCCAAAACAAATAAGTAAGAAATCAATTAAATAATTTATATTGAGAGGTCTTATATCATGTAGAAAATGAAAGATTTTGAAAGCCAAACTACTAGAAGTTCTCATAGTAGTCACCTTTTGATATTATGCATATACATACAATCTATAAATTATGTCAATTTAAACAAGTAAAATTTCACTATTACCTGAATATTAAAATTATTTCATATAGGCGTGCAAGTCAATTCATTTTATATATTAAGTTTTTAATTTGTTTCATGTAAACAGACTTGCAAATTGATTATATGTATTAACTTTTAGTCTTTTGTACATAAAAACTTACAAATACTACTTGCACTCATTCAACTACATGTCACATACAAGAAAATAAATTATTTTGTATATATTAATCATACATATATATGATTATTCAACTTATATTAGTTATACTTGAGATATTACATAATTTTACTAATAAACAGATAATAAGAAAATATTATTACATGCTACACAATAAAAATCCTAGAAAATGACTCGTGCCTCACACGGGTTATTATTATGCTAGTTTTCTTTTAAATTTTAAATCAGTGAGGTGCCTCCAATTTATTCATTTACTAAATATGACTTCCTTTGTTTCAAAATATATGTTTGCTTTAAAAAAATTACTCATTAAAATAAATAGATGTTGACAAAAAATTTGTATTTGTATCACTATTATGTAATTAAATATAATATATGGTAATAGATTTAATCTTAAAATTTAAATTATAGATATATGAAATAGAGTTAGATTTTCAAAATATAAAATAGAGGGTTATGTTTGAAAATTATTTAGAAATTCCCTTAAAAGTTGAAATGTATAACAATTTGAATTCAATTTTATTTTTTTTAAAAAGTGGATATTTGTTATAAAACAAAGGCGGTAGAAATAAAATTTACATGTATTTTGAACGTGGGCTGGTGAAGCTAACTTGGGCTAAATTACAAATTTTTAATTCAATTTTGAAAATATATTTATAGTCTCGACTTGACTTAAAAAGATAAGAGATGATAAAATTACTGAATTCGTTTTCAAATACAAAGTTGTCATTATGAAATGCTCAACATTAGATATGGCAGGTCGAATGTTGTTGACTCAGGCCACTCTGAATAGCATCCCAACCTACTGTTTTGGTCTGCATCGTATTCCAAAGGGAGTCATTGATTAACTTGACAAAATTAGAAGAGGTTTCATTTGGGGTGAATTAGATGGATCTTCTTCTCGGAAAAGGAAAATTCATTTATCATGCTGGAATAATCTATGTTCGAGTATAGCAGTGTGAGGGTTAGGGCTGAAAAATCTGAAAGTTCGAAATCTTGTTCAATTAGCAAAATGGTGGTGGATTTTCTTTCATAAGCGAAATAGATGGATCAACTTTATTCGTCTGAAATATAAGCACTTTTTTATAGGTGATAACTCTATTTCTGCTTCCCCTGCATCTAGACTGATGAATGATATTTTGGCTCTGCAATCTAGCGTTAGAACAAGCAAATGGATTAGTCCTAATAATTTTCGGTGGAAAGTGGGTGATGGTAAGAAAATCAGGTTTTGGAAAGATAGATGATTGGATGACAGACCTCTTTGTGTTAAATTCAAACGTTTGTTTGATTTATCTCTATTTAAAAATGACTCATTATGGGAGGTAATGCGCGACTGGGAAATGATATTGCAGCTGGATAATAAACGAATTACCAAACCCAGAGATTGGGACTTGGTGGCGTTAAGGCTGTTGAATGTTATTGTATCTAAAACGAAGTGTGGGTCAAGCAAGGATTTGCTCTACTAGAAAGGTAATAATCGTGATTTTGTGGTAGGGGATTGCTATAAATTGCTTATGTCCGAAATTACGAGTGAGGTGATGAGGTCTTCATTTTGGTGTTTTAAGAATCCAAACAATATAAAGATTTTTCTGTGGAAAGTGCATCAAAAGGTTTTACCGACAAGAAAATTTATAGCCTGCAGAATTCTAGTTTTTGATCCCAGATGTGCTCAGTGTATGTTAAAAGAGGAAGACTGGTTTCATATCTTATGGGACTGTGTTCATGCGAAGGCTGTTTGGTGTAAAATATTCAGATGGTGGAGCCTTAAGCCTCAGATTATTACCCCTCGAGATGATTTTCTATTGGTTCTTGGTGGCTTTGTTAATAATAATGATAGTAAAGGTGCTTGGCAAATCGCCTTTTCTTTAACTTTATGACAATTATGGAAGAGTAGAAATATGAAAATCTTTCAGAACATCAACCATAATCCTTCATTTATTGTCCAGCAAATTATGGAAGAAGTGAGGTTTTGGTGTTCACACTACGGAATTATTTCTAATTCTATTACTAGCATATGGTTCTGCGACCCCATGGCAGCAATTCAAAATGAAGTAAAGTTTCAGAGAGATCAACTTATTCAGAGATTAGTGATGGCTTTTGATTTAGTGCTTTTTTGTGATGGAGCTTGGAAGCATGGAATAGGAGGTTTCGGTGGATATTTACTGTCAAAAGACAAAGCTATTATCTGTATGTGTTCAGGTCCCTGTAATAGCGCACTTCAAGCGGAGATGGAGGCATTTTTTCACTTTCAAAATATTATGAGTAATATGGATCAACAGCCCAAGGGCATCACCTGCTCAGACTCAAAACAATTGGAAGAGTTGTTCAACATAGCAAACGCTAGAAGGGACAGCCATCATGAGCTATTTGATCAAATCAAAACGCATGCAGAGCTCCACCCTAACATTAGCATCCTCCATATCTCTCGAAACTAGAACCAGACGGCTGATGAGATGGCCAAAGAGGGTTTGAAAAGAAAAAAATTACTAGCAGGATGGCTATAATTTTGAATAATATTGAGTTTGGTGTTTTGTGTATAGATATGTGGGCCCTCTGCAAGAAGGAGTTCCTTAACCCAACTTACTTTAAAACCTCTTTTCTTCTCAGAGGTGACGTGGTTGTGGGAGAAATAAAAAGTAGGGTTTTCAGTCATTATAACAAGGCGGCTGGAGCTCTTAACAGTAATTATAACCTCTATGGAGAAGAGAGTCGTTGCATGGGAAATTGGCGAATTTGCGTTGATTGGTGGAAGCTGGCATGCGTTGTTGCACCAAGGTGGTATATAAAGATTCAGAGTCTTTGTTGTCTGTTGCACCAAAACCTAATCTCTTCACCAGTTCTTTGTAGCATATCTCTTCCTGTTCACCAACTCTCAAATTCCATGGATCTCCACTGGACACCCCCCCCCCCACATGGCACCCTAAAGGTCAATGTTCATGCGGAGGCTTTCGAAAACCCAGTTCCAAACGGTAATAAGCATGGTTTAGGGGTTACTCTTCGCACATCTAGTGGTAACATGATCAGCTTTATCTCTGGGGTCATCCCTCGGCTAACGTTCCTCGTTTGCCAGGGATGGGCAATCTTTGTCGGACTTCGTAGAGCTTATGTTGAAGGTGTTGCTAAAGTGATCTTGGAAACTTATAACATTGAGGCATTTGGGGCCATCCAGTATGCCTATTTCAACCGTTACCCCCAGTACAACGACCTCATTCAGCAGATTCTTATTCGCATCTGTGACCCAAGTTGGAGATGCTCTCTCCGAAAGAAACAGAGCTCCAACTTACCTGGCCTTGCTGGAAGGGGAGTTGTTCACCCGCCTATATATATTTCATGAACCCATTGGGGCTTTAGGTCAGATCCTTAACTTAGATATGGGTTTAGGCCCCCACAATGACCAATTCTTTGAAGTTCCTATGATCCAGGAGGAGGCTAAAGCTTTTAACGTGGCGATGCTTGAAGGGTGGGGCGAGTTGGCGGATAAGTTTGTGCAGAATCTGGGTATAAATGATGGGGGTATTCAACTTCATGAGGTGGTTCATGAGGATGAGTTGGATGTTGATGATGATCTGTTTGAGATCTTTTAAGCTGGTCTGTTAGTTTATCCCCGCAGCAATCTTGTTTGTTATCTGTTCTTTTATGTTTTAGGTGTCGTTGTGTCTCGGGTGGTTCTCAGTAACTCACACGTTTGCAGGTTGTTTTTGGTGACTATTTTCTCATAAATAAAATGAACCTCTCATGTATTAATATAAATATTACAAATAAAAAAAATTTCACCTGTGATTTAGAAAAGATTCGAAATATTTTAGTATATGTAACAGTGCTCCTAGAGCTACAAAATAACGGGGTGAGTTCTGCCCGACTCGAGCAGAGTTTATTTTTTAAAAAAAATAATCCAGCCGATCTGAGTTTAATAAATGAACAAAAATTAACATTCACTATCGTCTAATTAATAAACAAGCCAAATATCAGTTTGCTCACGAACAATTCGAGTGAAGCTGAATTCGAGCCAAGTTCGAATATAGTCGAGCTGTTCACTAATAGTTCTCGACCAAATATAAAATATGATTTATAATTTTAAAAGTTACATCGACATCGAAACCTAATCTTTATCTTATAATCACTGTGCATTTTTTTTTTATTCTACATCATTTTATTTTTCAAGTCGAATTTTATAAACATATTTAATTTTGTTTTAAATTTTTGAGACATTTATAACTTTAGAAATTATAGTTACTTTTTAACTTGTTGTTGTTGAAATTTTATTAAGTATTGATATCTTACAATTTTTTGTAAATTACAAGTTTTATGTAATAGTATTTATGAAAATTTGAATAATTGAAGACGAATATCGTGATGACAATATTTGTCACATATTTAAAATACATGGCTCGGGCTCATTTAATAAACGAGCATGTTTTCATATTTAAGATTCAGCTTTTTTAGAAAATGAACTAAACCAAATTACTTCAAATACATCAATTTTAAATTTTGTTTATGAACGATGCTGTTATATACTGTCTAACCGCTCCCTCCACAGGATATGTAACTTTTTTAGTTCCGAATTTCTCGAAATCATATTCCTAACCTCAATCCAAGTACACTACAACTGCCACGAATCCTATTTTGGGAACTTTACTTATTTGATTGATTTGGATGCTTAACTGCAAAGGTTCAGACCCATGTGTTTATTCATTCGAATGTTGATATGTTTTCATTTACATTCACATAATGTACGTGATCTTCATTTTTCTTAGCATTACAATACGCCATTTCCATTTTAAATTTATGTGCCCACGTGATGTTGTCGTGCACACATATTCTTTGCTAAACCTTCTTTCTCACCTTTACACGGAAGTGTGTCCAAATAATATTATCAGTTATTATTAAGGTATCTTTGATAGAAATTGCTAAAAAGGTTGTCAAACTTTGCGAAGTTAATATATATATTAATTTTTTATTTTATCTTTTCTCCATATCATTTTTGACAACCTTTTTTTAAAATACACTTCAATAGTTGGCAACTACAAAAGTTGCAAATATAATCTCTACACTAATATATAATAAAAATGTGAATTTACGAAAATGGTTAATGTTGAATATGTTTTTTGAACAATAATTCGTATTTAACCAAAATACGAAGTTGTCAAGTTTTGGCAAACTTGGTAGACAACCTCTTGGCAACAATATAACTCCAATAGATTGGCAACCAAGGGTACCATGCCATATAAGAATCGGCAACCCCTATTGGAGATGCTTTTATTGGACCTTTAGGGCATCTCCAGTAGGGGTTGCTAAAAAGGTTGTCAAATTTTGCTAAGTCAATATATATATTAATTTTTTATTTTATCTCTCCTTCATATCATCTTTGACAACTTTTTTTCTAAAATACACTCTAACAGTTGGCAATTACAAAAATTGTCAATATGATCCCCACACCAATATTATTAAAATATATAATAAAATATGGATTCATTAAAATGGGTAAAGTTGAATATGTTTTTTAAACAATAGTTTGCATTTAACTAAATGAGTTAATTGCCAAGTTTTGGCAACAATATAACTCCAATAGGTTAGCAACGGGTGCCATGCCACGTAAGAATTGGCAACCCTCGGCAACCCATATGGGAAATGCTCTTATGTCCTCCCTCAAAATCAATTCATGTCTTTGCACTCCACTTCAACTTTCTCTTATTTAGGAAAATTACCAAAATTATTATTATTTTTCTAAGTTTCCATCATTTCAATATTTTTCTAAATACTTATAAAAATACAATTTTCAATCAAAATAATGAAAATACAATTCTTCTAATAATTAAAATTACTTTTACTTGCATTTGAGATTGAATTTGGTTGTAAAATCATACCTTTGCAACAATAATCTAAAGATCTTATATTTGAAAAATAAAAAATAGAAAAATTGAACTTGACTCTTATAATAAAATATAAAAAAAGGTGAAAGAAAAAATCATTAAGAATAAAATGAAAAATGATAAAATCTACGTAAATTTACGTATAAGTAAACCTGTAAGGCAAACTGGACCTGCAGTCAGAGATGTTCAAAAAATCCGAAACCCGAAATCCGATCCGATCTGATCCGGAAAAAAGTCTGAAAAGTCCGATATGGTAAAAAGCCCGGTCCGAAACCCGAAAAATCCGGATAAAAACCCGAATTTAAAAAAGCCCGGATAAAAATCCGAATTTTTTATATAAAATTTATAAATATATAATATATTTCATAAATTTTTAAAACTATATTATACAATTAGAAGCAATTGAGGTATATTTAGTTGATTCTTCTATTTGGTACAGTAAATAACAACCGTTAGTACTTTAGGTTAAATAATCGTTGACTGTAATATTAAATAATATTAAAGAAAGAGAACTGTTGAATATAATATTAAAGAATATTATTTGTTTCGGTATCTAAACTACTCTCTGTCATAGTTTGAGATATTTTTTTCTCCGGTACCTATATCGAGCCATAATATATAAACTAATATTTAATATATAAATAAAAAAGTCCGGATAAAAGCCTGGCCCTGCCCGATCCGATCCGATCCGCAGGTCTAAAACGGGTCTCATATTTTAGAGAAAGTCCGGCCCAGCCTGATTTTAAAAAAAACCCAGCCCGATCCGTTTTTGAAAAACCCGGACTTTTTAAGTCCCGGATAAAATCCGGCCCGATAGGCTTTTTGTGCATCTCTGCCTGCTGTATACGAGCAACTGAGAGATGCCTTAGGCCAGCTTACTTAATACTCCTACTTTTGTTTTCACCATAATTAATGCTTAATAACCCCACTTGATCAATCTAAAATTCTTAATAAATAGAGTAGTTAATCCTCAAGTGTGTATTTTTTTTTTTTTAAAAAAAATCCGAAAACATGTATCTTGAAACATGACCTTGCCAAAAATATGTAGCACGGGCGCACCTAATCGGTGCACGTATATTTCAGTACAAGAAAGCCTGGTTTACAGCAAATTTCAATGAAGTTATGACGCAATCATCTCAAATTACTCGTGTTTGACCACACCATTTAGATTAAACTAACATTATTTTATGTACAGTAGATGATTATCACATATACTTAAAGCGACTTTGCCAAAAGAAAGTAATAAAATTGTTGAAAAGATTAGAACCGTTGAGATTTATAATTGGAAAAAGTTATTTTATCACTTTTGCATTTGAAGAATTAATAATTAGCTATTTTATACTAAAGTTAAAATCGAATTGCATCATCCCTGGGATTAAATTGCTTACTACTAGTATTTCCTATCAATCAAATTTATCTAATTTTATGAAGTCAACATCTTGAAATACAGAGATAGATTTCGTTTTTAGACGGCATGAATATTTATGTCTTTTGTTTATGTATAGAAAATTAGCTTCTAAACAAAATATTGCACGCATCTCTATTTTTAAAGTGTATATATCTATTCTAAACAGCCTGTTTTAGTGACAAATGTACAGTACGCGTACAAAAATTACGGTACACTTTAACCCACTACATAGAGCAAGTCCCTGGTGCTATTTTACGTATAGTCGTAGTCATTATATTATCAGTTTTTCTACTACGTGTACAAGCGCACACAATAAATGTGAAAATCTATAAATTTGAGCTATTTTAATTGATTTCGTTTTTGTATGTAGAGTAGTCCATCGCTACTAACAGAAAAGAAACTAATCAAAACAAGTTAAACTTATATATTTATGTGTTTATTGTGTGCCCTTAAACACGTGGTAAAAAATTTATTACATTATTAATTTATTTTATCACTTGCATGTTTATGTCATTATTATAATACCATATATTTTTTTGTCGAATAAATACATTCTCGTAAATTAAATTGTATCTAAATACAATCCCGTAAAGGTTAAAGTTTTTTTCGATCCATAAAACTTATCATTTAACCGAAAGTCATGCATAAATGTCCCAAAAAATTTAGATAATAAAATCTTAAAATCTGAAAAGATAACCCACAAAAAGGTCTCGTTAAAATCTCGCATAAGTAAAATACTATGGGAAAAAATCTCTGGGAAGAAAAGAAATGCCCTCTAAAAGTACATTCCGGACAAAATTAACAAAAATAATGTCTTCCAATAATTGTAGAATTCCATCGTGTCATCGAAAAGTTGTAGCTAAATTATTTTATACTTCGAGATCTCTTACTAGCTCACTGTGTTTTAAAATTTGAGAAGAGAATACCCGTTAAAACTATTTCAATCATCCTGAAAATAAGAACAAATGAAATAAGGAGAACATATTAAATATAATAAAATTATGTCCGAAAATAATTTAATATAAAAAATAATTGTACATGTAATAATTTGTTAAAAAATAAAAAAATCTTTAGTTAGACCTATAAAAAATAAAATAATAAATAATTTAATTTAATTATTTAGTTAGACCAAAATATATTATATCAAAAAAACCTCCTATAAATGATACAAAAATTAGCATCAATCAAGACAATAATTAAAAATATCCAACCGCATGACTAACTCCACCGGCAACAACATACCATCTATACTTAAGTTTAATATTTAATACTAAATATAATATTTTTGTTTATTTTTTATCTAAATTTAATATTTGTACTTGAATATGTACGTAAAATAGCACTCAATTTAGTACCCGGCTTGCTTTAACTTATGTAGAGCAGTTAGGCAACAATACAGAGTGCATTGACCGTGTACGACGTATTGGACTAAATTCCAAATCCTTTGCTGGATCAAGTACTAACCTTAATTGCGAAGAAAGAATATATACTACCATACAGACAGAAGGGCTGTGTACATTTGCGCAACAACCCCAGGGCGTGTCCATATCTTCATTGCACTTTAAAATATCACCGCTCTGTACTCTTTTGTCGACCATATCTTCGTCGGTCCAGAAATTTATACAACACATTATCACACATAATCAACAACTTTATTTTATTTTGATATAATCTAAAGAATAAAGAGCTGTGATTAGAAAAACGTACGAACATAAAAAAGTTGTAGTAGTAGTAAATTACAACCAAAATTGTCCCCGCAGAAACAAAAAGTAGGCAAAAACTCCGAGGCATGTATGTTTGGTTTATTGAGAAGGAGAAACAGCTATACAAGGCTACATATAGAATGTCATTGTCCCCACGATCTATAACATCTGTTCAGCTGAAACAGCAAAGAGGCGACCTAGTATTTGGCCGTTTCTAGCTTTCTTGCTCATTTATGTTTTCTTGCATTACAGTAGTACTTCTGTATTCCCTCCCATCTATCATGCTTTATTAATTCGGGATAGTTTTGTATTTCAACAAAATTTTCCGAGCAGTTTCGTGTTTATCTTTTTTTAAAAAATGCAAGCGGCACCAAAAGAGTAGTAACAAAAAACTTTCCCAAATATTGATGGATCATGCTAGTTTTTGATAAGTTTTGTAATAAATGATATATATCACCCAGAATTAGAAATATATTTTGAAGGGACAAAATTTGTACTCAATTTATGTAACAATGTAAACTACAAAACATGCCGGTCATGTTTTTTTTACACTAATTAATTATTCGCGCACGGAATCAAACTCTTGATCTTGACCTCCCGTAATCAGAATAAGAGTTCAACCACTACCGCTAACAGGAGGTCGACAGCTCAACCATTACAAGAGAAAAAATTATCAAAGTTCATAATGGGGGGAGGGGAGACAAAAGCTATTCCCTGCCCTCCTCTCCTTCCGTCAAATTAAATCTCAGCTATTTGTTATGCCATTGAAAAATATTTTGAATCATCTTTGAGGCAACTAACACTATTTTAACCCCAAGGTCTGTAATCTAGCCATTCCATCATTTAAATAGCAAGTATAAGAATTCTTTACTAATTTACCGATAAAAAGTCGTGTGTTTTGAATTTGTTGATAATCGTGTGATATATATTACTTCCTCCCTCAACGAATACTAGACTTTTTTAAAAATGTCTCATTTAAAAAAAAAAAAATTCATTAATTTTCAGATTATACTAATTTATTTATTACTTTTATATATTTATATATTTTCATATCCTACCTCAATATCAGGAGTAACGTTGATTATAAATAAAATCTCTTTAAATTGCCGGTTAGTAAAAGCAACAGGGCGGGGGACAATCAGCGCCCACCAATACAAATTTAAAGATGGTAATGGTAAAGTTCTGACCATGTCTTCCAGAAGAAGTCAGCAAAGCTAATCAAATCGAATCATCATTCATCATAGAGTATTAAATTATTTAAATTTATTAACTTACACGATCCCCCTTCCTCAATCAAATATAATTTGAACAACTCTAGCTTCTAATATAATATTTCTATTGCTAGGCCAAAGCCAAAATCTCTTCGTCAATACGGGGAAAATTCTCACGTAAAATAGTCTTTTTTTAATAATTACTATACGAGTAACATTTTGCATTTCCAAAGATTCATTAAATTTACTTTCTCAAAATTACAGCCAATAAAGGTTGCTGAGTTGTTTCAGTTCTTGTTCCGCTTGTAAGAGGTCAAGAGTTTGACTCCTAGCGTGCATGAGTAATCAATTTAAAAAAAATTAAAAAAATTACAGATCTTTATTAAGAAATGACCAATTAAATTAATGCATGTTTACTTGATCTTTTTAATATCCCTATTCCTAACATTTTTGTTTTAAATTTCTTGAAATGTAAAACTAATCCAAAAGAGTAACAGAAAATTTAAGGAAGTAGTGCGGCAAATATATTAGCAAGCAATACAGTAATAAAAACTATTGCAAAAGCAAAAACAGCTTTCTGATAATAATGATTATGAAAATGTATGGCTAGTTTGGAGCACTATCTTACTTTTAAAACATGCATTCTAGCACCAAGTTTAGAGTATTACTTTACGATTTAATAATAAATAAAACTACCACATATTACTTTGAAGATCAATAAAATAGAAAATTAAAGGCAAGGCAGCATATTTTTCACCTTTTATACTGATTTCTTTCCTAATATATTTGAGATCCTAGCTAGAAGGAAAGGAAAGTCCTTTTATCCAAAAGAATTTCTCTAACTAACTGAGAAGCTTAAATTAAGTAGAAAAATAATACTACAGTAATCTTTAGTAAGAAATTTTCTAATCTTTAGATGAACAATATTCAAGTTATTATTATATATAAATAATCTCGGTAAATAACAATCTTTTAAATCTCAATAAAATATAATCAACATGTCCTCTTTTTCTAGTGCATATATATAATTTTAAGAAATAAATTAAATTTTATAAACTATCTATTTATCAAGACTTAATTATATATTCCTCCCATTTAAATAAATAATTATATATAATAATATATATATTTTATATATTTTATTTATGTAGTAAAGATTGGTCCATGCAAGAAAAAAGAGTCAAGAATAGTTAAATCGGAAGTATTATTGACCGGAAATTAAGTCATTAAGACATGAGGGGTGTGTACTTATTACAGCTTATCCAGTGTTTATACAACCTTCTTCCAAATCTCTTCCTGACACCATCTACTGACACACACACACTTATATTAATCTCTCTCTCTCTCTCTCTCTCTCATAATCTCTCCGGCTAAACTCCAACTCCCACAAAAGCTCCTTTGACTTTTTTCACACCTCCCCATTTCATTTTTATTCCCAATCATCATCACCCCACCACACACACACACACACACACACACATCTTGATTTTCCGGCTGCCACCCTCTTCACTTCCAGCCACTTTCTTCATGGCCTGATCCATGTACTCCAGTCTACACATATACATATTGTCATATACATAGAGAAATATATAGATTTATATTTGCTAATCCCATCTACTTACTCACTGGATCTACACTGATCAGCTCACTCCTTCATTTTCCGGTGACACCTCTGTTGTCTTGATTTTCCGGCGAGGTGGTCTATCTGTTTACAGGTCAGTGGTTCATTAAATTTTCTCTTTTTTTTTTATATATGGAAAAAAATGAAGTTTTATAAGAGCCCATTAATGTTTTCAACTGTCTCCATTTATTAGGTTCTGTGCTGTTAAGCTGTTTCCATGTATACATTTTAATACTGTATATCTATTTATGTAAAGCATTAGGTGAAGACTTTATAGACACCAACAGATATTAAATTTATATACGTATGCTCTTGAAATATTTTGCTAGGTACTCTTTTTCTTCCCTATGTATGTATTTGTAACATTTGAATATTTGATCATGCAAATTTATTGTAGTTGTGATCTGTTTTTTTCCCCATCTGTTTTAATGATGTTTGATATTTTGTGTTACTGAGGGTCATCCAGTATGTTTTAAATTTTGATTGAACCGTGATGTTGTACCTTTCTTTTGTTCTTCTTTAGATTTTTAGTTAGGTTATGTGGATTGGGTTTCATCTTGGAAATTATCTGTTAAACCACTATGGATAATTGTAATTTGTAAGCCTCGTTTTGACTTTTGAGATGTTAACTGCACAATGTTTGCAAATGCAAAGGGCCAAAGGTGTTACATTAAGGCCACCGAAAAAGTTTACTGGTGAATTTCGTCCAGAATAGGGGTGTGTTGTCTGTTACTTGTGAATTATGTCCAGATTAGGGGTGTGTTGACTGTTATGTTTGTTGTTATTTGTTCTACTGAAATGTGGAGACATTAGGGTACATAGTTTTCTTTGTTCAAATAATTACTTTGAAAATTGTATACCATGAACGAAAAAGATATGCTTAGCTGAACAGAGGAATCAACAAATAGTCCTTTTAGAGGCGTTATGATTGATTTTTGAAATACAAGCCAATGATATGATATGTTATTATCAACAGGGGAAGGCCTATCAGAGAATCATGATCCCATTTCATTAATAAACCCAGCAAACACACATTAATTACATAAATTAACTGAAATGAAAAGGGATAATTGAATTTCCAGTAAATAACCGTCAAATGCTTGATAACTTAACCTTGCCTTTATGGTAGGGTAAAATCCTTCAAGCCTTTAACTGGGTCCAGATTCACCTTGTGTACTTAAACTCTTTGTTTCCTCGCATCATAATATAATGTTATTTTAAAAGTTTCCTTGTCACCGCATACTCGTTTAGATGAATATTTTTCGTTTCCCTCTCTCTTAGCATCCTTCCCAGTGTAATGTGTTCATTAGTCATGCTTGTATATTTTCAACAATTAGAAGCGAGCAAATTATACATTTGATGAATGCTATTGTTTAAAAATTGATATTTCCATAATTTAAAACTATCACTCATTGTGATGTGCAGGCCACTTAAGCTGGCTCTCCTCTAGCCAGTTGGATGTCCGCATCGCAGCTTTTAAGAATTCTCCAGATTGTACAAGAACATGCAAATAATGAATCCTGGTAATGCTTTTGATTGCTATGTGTCCCCACCCCCTACATTCTTATCCTGCTACTTTTGGATGCTATTAGCTTAAAACTCTTGCAAAGCTTTATGAAAATTGAACGCCTTCCATAAGGACACTTATTGAAATTGTTCACAGAGATTTTCTTCGTCTAAATATCTTACATGTCTTTTTGTGTGCGTTCATATAAATTTCACAATTATCACTAATAATAATCAAAGAACAGCAATTCTTGTGATGCAGCTCAACCTGGGTCTGCAATGAACGATGAAAATGGCATATCTAGTCATCCAAATGTCTATGAGAGGGTAGCTCCTCTTTCAACAGAGCTAAAAAATAAAAATGTCTATCTAAAGGCCCAAGAACATGATGTATATGCGGATGTGGATGATTTTACTAGTTGTAATGAAGAAGCAGCCAAAGAATCAGTTGCTGCAAGTGGGGTGCATACAAAAATGTCTCATGCAGACTCTACTATATATACGGATAAAAATGTTTTGGAATCCGACCTGCCAGAGTTGATTGTTTGCTACAAAGATAGCATTTTTCATGCTGTCAAGGATATATGTGTTGATGAGGGGATGCCTGCTGAGAACAAGTGCCTGACTGAGAATGTTTTGGGTGGACTTAGCACCTTGCCATCTAATAGTTATAAACATACGGATGTGACTGAAGAAGCTGATACTGATATTTCGTATGAAGATGACATCAAATCTTCATCGTATAAAGATTTCAGAGAGAATGATGCTGCTCATAGTGTGAATAACGGCGAGGTAAATCTTGACAAGGATACTGCTTATGATAGTGATTCTGATGAACTAGAATCTTCTCCAGAATCTGACAAGTATCAGGATTCTGCCAGTGTCCAATTTCCAAAGAGTCCGATTAAGACAAGTGATGAAGAGTGCAATGCAGTTGAGAAGATAACTGAAATTGTTTGTGATAGTACAATTTTAGGTAAAGACCTTCACAGTGAAACCTCACTTGAGTCTCTGCTCAAATCTGCGCGGTGTGGTGAAAATAACGGCAGCCAACAATCTGACCAGGTCAGTTATTCCTGTTTCTTTATGTGTCCCCTATTTACACGATTATATCAGATATCCATTTTCACTTTCCTTATTTCATACATGTCCGCACAACCGCACAATTCACTTCCAGTAGAATTTAGAAGGTGTTTTCTTCAGAGTCTAGGCAGGAGCTTAAGAAGGTATAATTAGAGTTGGAAGCTATGTCGATTTGTTCTATTTTTGCACAATGTAGTTCCTCTACTTATGAAGCTATTTCCGAAAAGTAGTTGTATTGTAAGGCGAAATCCGACTTTCAAGAGGCACCCTTTTGCCTCCTTGGGCTGCCCCTTTGTATCTGAGTCTATTAAAAAGAAATGGCCGTACAGTTAACTTAAAAGCTCTTCTCTTTGAGTTGGTACGATTATATTATGTAATACAGTAGGGCGTGTAGTGTTAGCTTGTTTGCGCACTTTAAAATTGATTAATAACTTGATTTGCAGATATCAGGTGCACAGGCACCGAGTCCTGTAATGACCGAAGAATCAAGCACATGCAGTTCGGATAATATAATTGACAGCAAGGTTACTTCTTTTAATGTTGATTCCTCCAAACTTGCCCCGAATGCCAGAAATGAGATCCACGAAAACGCTATTGGACAACAACTTAAGTCGGAGAAGAAGCTTATTCATGATAATGGGATTTCTGATAATCGTCTTGTCATCAATAACCAAATTAAACGTGACCAAGGAGAGTCTAGTTTCTCTGTTGCAGGTCATACACCAGATACAGTTCCTTACTCGGGGCACATACCATTCTCTGGCAGCATTTCTCTTCGATCTGATAGCAGCACAACCAGCACTAGATCCTTTGCTTTCCCAGTGTAAATTTTAGCAAGCTCAAACTATAATATTAAAAACTTTGTTGCTATATGTTGAATAACATTATTCCGACTAAAAGATTGCTGCTGTGGACTCGTGGTACAGGTTGCCAAATGAATGGAATAGCAGTCCGGTAAGAATGGCGAAAGCGGATCGAAGAAATCTCAGGAGGCGAAGAGGATGCAATTTGGGACTTCTCTGCTGTAGATTCTGAAATCCCCTAATTTATTTATTCATAGCTTTTAGTTCAGCTATATACAAATCAGCGTCAATATCACGAAGTACCGTAAATATATATACCTCGATTGTCTCACTAGGTTGGAGTCGATATCTATAGAAGGTTCACAAGACTATTTAAAGTTGTGAGTTGTGATCCTGAGCTTATCTGGAACTTATTTTTGCATCTTCCCCATTTTACATTCGATTTGAGTTTTGTTTTGTTTTACTCGGATTCACCAACTTTTATCTGTTCGCGTCATAACTCATAACTTTTTGAATATACGTTTCATCCAAATTAGTTCAAAGAACTACGGAGACACAGTATTAGCCTCAAATTAGTGAGCGGGCAACCAGATATATGTCCTATATAAGTCATCTCTATTAATCTACATAAACTTACAAAACAACATACACAAATCACCGGTTGACAGTAAGAAATTACAGAGGCCGTGACAAAAAAAACATCCGCTGGATCTGATAGGCTATAATGCAATAAGTAATAATTCAAATGCTAAAGAGAAGCGTCACAAAACTGATTCGTCCCTAAACTGTTTACGAAATAGATTTCAAATGTTACACGTTGATCTGATAGGCTATAATATAATAAATAATAATACGTTTTACATAAATTTCATCAATAAAAATATCTCAAATTGTCCATCAACGCCGGTGGTAACAAAGTCTAACACTACTCCAATCAAAATCAATTACAAAACCCAATCTCTTTTCTCTACATCATGCAACAAGA